>JAFMOC010000007.1:3677500-3987500 GCA_019802505.1 Corydoras sp. C115
ACACCATCTCCACTGTCAACTATGGTGGTGGCAGCATCATGGTTTTGGCCTGCTTTTCTTCAGCAGGGATAGGGAAGATGGTTAAAATTGATGGGAGGATGGATGGGGCCAAATACAGGACCATTCTGGAAGAAAACCAGTCTGCACATACATATATATATATATATATATATATATATATATATATATATATATATATATATATATATATATATATATATATATATCAAGTTCAATCGGCTGCTCTAAATTGCTCCATCTGAATTATCCCTATATAGTGCGTATTTGTGATTTATGTGTGTGTGTGTGCCCCCAGTGATGGATTGGTGGATGGATCTCCCCTGGATGGGCATGGAGAACCCCTTTGCAACCCTTGTAGAGGATTAAGCAGAAGATAATAATATTAGATATATTTAAGACATTTCTAGGCCATAATCTGAAATATTATCTTTTAATTTGGTACAAGTTAATTCACTGGCCACTTAATTAAGTAAACCTTGTTGGTCCTTGGTTGGACCAGCTTTTCTCAGAACTGTCTTAAATCTGTGTGGCATAGATTCAACAATGTGTTTAAAAACAGTCAACACCACCAGCAGTAGCCTTTTTATTGTTAAAAAAAATACATTATATAATTTATATCAAATTCAGTCTAGCTATTCTCCACAACAGGGCATTTTCATTGAAAGAAAATGCCTCTCAATTAATATTTTTACAGCCCATTCTCTAAAGGTGGTTATGTATGAAAATCCCAGCAGTTCAGCCAAATGTACTTAGACCAGACTATGTTACTGTAACAATGACATGATAAAAGTCTGACAATGACTGCTAACCAACATCTAAATTTTATACTACCACCTTGTGTACAGAGGTTTGATGGAAGACCTGATAACAGGATTAATACAAATTTTAAGACATTCTGGTTCCTGTTAGGATATAAGAGCTAGAGACATGAACTGGTATTTTAAATATGTGCACTTTATTAATTTAAGGACTACAAAATGCCCACATGACTAACTGCCCTTAAAATTCTGTTACAAAACAAGGAACAAATTAGTGCAGCACTGATGAAATAATTATTAAGTGTAATTAGTAAGTGTTTGAAAATAGTGTGTATATTAATAAAGTGCTTAATTGTTGTGATTTTACCAGTACAATCAGTTTGGTTCTCTCACAAATCCCAGGCAGATAAGGAAAAGGTGGTACTTCCAATCCTGTAAGACAGCTGCTCAGCCATTCAAATACACACGGCACCTCACTATTTAAGTACACAGGCCAGCTCATCAGCTGCATCTGAACTTTAGAGACAAACACACACAAACAAATACATTACCCAACAAGGCAGTTTAAATAATTTGTTTAATGAATAGGCATGTATTCTGCTGCTAATGAGGAAACACAGAAACACTAGACTGCCATTTACCTTGATCGATTACACAGGCTTCCTTGAAGCTCTTGATGAATGAGGGGTAATCACGCCAGTAGAGATCAATGTACTCCTCTAGATGTAGATCCCTGATGAGACAGAGATGAGAGCTTAAAATAGGGTAAGAAGTCTGATTGTTCTTAGAGATTAAAATTTTAGAATCTAATAAAATACATTGGTGGTAGCAGTTCCTTTTCTCTTTTACACAGATTATTAATACAAAACAACAACAAAAAATAAACACTCCATAAGATGTTAAATATTTGCAGATAAATATGGATGCACAAGAATAAAAAAAATGTATAAAACAATTGGTCGATAACAAAAATCGATCACGTTTTCTTTTTTCATTAATTGAGTTACTCCCCCAATCAATGAATGAATAAATAGGCAATTTTTTTTTTAACCCAAATATTTTAACATCTTAGCAGTCATCAACAAAACACAGTATGACTTCCATAAACTATTCATTTGTATCATCTCAGTAAAGTCAAAGATAAAATATCAATATGACTTAAATTTATTTATTTATTTATGTTTTAACACCATATTTAGCATTTGTATGCTATCCTATGGCAGGATATGGTACACATTTACAGTTTGTATACTTTTACATTGTCCTTATATTCCAGTCACTCCTATATTTCCGATTTTATCTTTATAGTTGTGAGATATTTCAGCATCGATTTTGAGTTGTCCCAAGTGAGAGCTTCCTCAATGGTTTTTGGTAGTTGTGCTTCTTGTCTCTTCTTGTTGTGTCGTGGGGAGTCTATTAGAATGTGTTTCACAGTAATGGGTGTTTGGCAGGTTGGACATATAGGTGGGGTTTCTCCTTCTATTAGGTGTTGATGGGTTAGTCTGGTGTGTCTGATTCTGCATCTTGAGTAAATGACTTGGTTTATGTGCCTTTCATGGTGGGTTCCTGGTCCGTTATCGATTTTTGGTTGCATTGCATGAAGTTTGTTTGTGGTCTGGGTGTCCCATTCAGTTTGCCATATTTGTCTGATGTATGTGTTTATGAGTGGTTTTAAGTCTGTTGAGGGGATTCTGAGGTTAGTTGTGTTCTGTCTAGTTTTTTGCCTGGCTAGTTGGTCTGCTTTTTCATTGCCGGCTATCCTGCTGTGTCCTGGTACCCAACATAGTCTGATGTCGTACTCCATTTCTGTTAATTTGTTGATTGTTTTTTGAATGTCCTGGATGAAGGGGTGGTCTGATGTGTAAGATTCCAGAGCTTTGAGGCATGACAGAGTCTGAGCATATTAGGGTTTTCCTATATTGGTTTTCTTCTGTATTCATAATTATGGCATGGGCTTCTGCACTGTAGATGGAGGTAGCTTGCGGTAGTTTTCTTGTGTTTGTGTGTCTGCTTGTATATATTGCTGCTGTTACTTGGTCTGAAGTCTTTGATCCATCTGTGTAGATGGGTGTGTGTTGTGGGTATTTTTCTCTGACTTTAAGGAAGGTGTTTAAGTATGTGTTTGGGTGTGTAATTTCTTTTCTCTTTGTGGCAAGGTCCAGGATGATGTTGGGTTTTCTGATTTTCCAGGGGGATATGGTGCTATGATGGTTTTGAGCTATTAAGCTTGGGCTTAGCTTTAGGTCGTCTGTGTGTGGCTTGATTCGGGTTCCGAGTGGTTGGATTTTGTTTTGCCTGTAGTGTAGTGCTGTGGATTGTGGTTGGTGTATAATTCTGAGGACTGGGTTTCTGGGATTGCTCATAGTTCTGACTGCATATTGTAATGCTAATTTTAGTTTCCTGAGTTCGAGCGGCGGTTCTTGAGCCTCTACGTGAAGGCTTGGGATGGGAGACGTGGGGAAAGCTCCTAGGGCGATTCTGATGCCCATGTGGTGAACTGTGTTAAGCTTCTTCAGGTAAGATCTTCGGGCTGATCCATATAGGAAGCATCCGTAGTCCAGTTTTGTTCTAATCAGTGTTCTGTATAGGCGCAGTAAGATGGTAAGGTCAGCTCCCCATTTAGTGCTGGCTAATACTTTCAGTATTTTAAATTTTTTGAGACACTTTTCACTTAGAGATTTGATAAGTGGGATGAAAGACAGAAGAAAGTTTTTTGTCTAGCGTAATGCCCAGGTATCAAGTGGTTTCTGTTACATTTATGGGTTCTCCTTCTAGGGTGAGTTTCGGGTCTGCATGTAGATTTTGGTTTTGACAGAAATGGATATATGATGTTTTGCTTTTGGATACTTTAAATCCATTTGTGCTTAGCCACTTATGTATTTTATTGATGCAAGGTTGGAGCTTTTGTTCGATTGTTTTTATGTCCAGACTCCTGAAGCCTATACACAAGTCATCAACATATGTGCTAGCAAAAATGTTGGGTGGTATTTCTTTTGTGATTCTGATGATTTTGAGGTTGAAGATGGTTACTGAGAGGATGCATCCTTGTGGAACTCCTGTCTCCTGGATGTGGTCTGTGGAAAACGTGTTGCTTATTTGCACTCTGAAAAGTCTGTCGTTTAGAAAGTTTTGTGTGAAGATTTGTGTAGAGACCTATTTGGTGGAGGTCTTGCATTATTCCATACCTCCACGTGGTGTCGTAGGCCTTTTCCAGGTCGAAGAATACTATAGCTGCATGTTCCTTGCGGAGGAAAGCTTCCCTTATGTACGTTTCCAACATGATTAGGTTGTCAGTAGTGCTTCTGTTTTTCCAGAAGCTGCTTTGGATTCTGCTGAGGATGTTGTTAGCTTCTATGAACCAGGCCAGGCGGTTGTTAACCATCTTCTCGAGTGTCTTGCAAATGCAGCTCGTCAGCTCGGTCTGTAGTTTTCGGGGTCTTGGTGATTTTTTCCGGGTTTGGGGATAGGTATTACTGTTGCTTTTTTCCATTCTATTGGGATGTTTCCTGTTTTCCACATGTTGTTGACTATTTTTAGTAGAAGTGCTGATGTTGGAGGTAGCATTTTTAACATTTCATATTGTATATCATCAGGTCCTGTTGCCATGTTGTGGGATTTCTGAAGGGATTGGATCAGTTCGTCAATTGTAAAGGGTTGGTTGTCGGTCTTAAAATCTATTTTGTTTCGCTCCCTTTGTATTCGGATTTCTTGGAATTCCGGGGTGTAGTTCTTGTTGGAGGATATGTTCTCGAAGGTTTTTGCCAGTAGTTCTGCAATTTCAGTTTCTTTGGTATTGGATTCTTGGTTGGGTGTTCCTGTTCTCCATTTTCCAGATGAGGTTCCATATGTTTTTTGTAGGTGTACTTGTATTGATGTTGCTTGTGAATAGGTTCCAGCTTTGTCTTTTTGCCATGTTTATTGTTCTTCTGGCTTTTGCTCTTGCGTTCCTTAGATTGTTCAGGTTTATTGTTGTGGGGTGTGTATTCTGCCCTTTTTCGTGTCTTGATTGCTTCTCTGCATTCGTCATTGAGCCAGGGATTTCTTTTCTTTTTGGGTTTTTGGGATGTCTGTGGGATGGTGGTGTGCGCAATACCAGATAGGGTCTCTGTGAACCATATTATGGGGTCTTGGTTTCTTGTCGGTATTACATTCAATTTCTGTTCACAAAGGTTTTGGAATGTTGGCCCGTTGGCTTTGTTGAACTTCCATCTTTGTGGGGTGGGTGTTGGCTGGGGTTTATCAGGACTGTGGTCACTGCCACAGAGGTCGTAACCATATTTTTCAGGAAAAGTCAATGTAGATTTCTGGTCTGCAAATTGTCAATTAGTCAATAGTCAATTGTGGTGTATGTCCCATGTTCTGGGTGCAGAAATGTGTGCCCAGGGGTGTTCATTATACAGAGGTTGTTTGCGTTTATAAATTCTTCCACTGTTTTCCCTTTGTTGGTGGTGTTTTGGCTGCCCCACATTGTGTTGTGGCTATTGAAGTCTCCCAGTAGGATATTGGGAGTTGTTCAGTTAGGTTATTCAGATCTGTTAGTTTTAGGGAACTGCTTGGAGGGATGTAGATGGAGCATATGGTGATATTCTTATGGATGACATTTGATGTTCTGATAGCGGTAGCTTGTAACTGGGTGTTATGGGGAATGTGGCAGTGGGGGATGCTACTCTTTATGTAGATTGCTGTGCCTCCACTTGCCCTGCCCATATTTGGTCGTGGGTTATGGTATGCTGTGAAATCTGTTAGTAGTATATTGTTGTTCGATATTTGTTCGGTAGTTTCTTGGAGGCAGATAACAGCTGGGTTAATGAGTAGTGTGAGTCGTTGTCGCTCATTGTATTAGCCCTGAGGCCTCTGCAGTTCCATTGTATTATGGCATTTGTGATTTGGGTTTTGGTATGCTGGAGCGGGGTTTATTTCTGGTTTTGGGGGATATACTACGATGTCTATTATGTCCCTCTTCGTTCATCTCTACATCTTTGGTTTTCTCTGTTTTCTGTGTGTTGTGATCTGAGGCTTTCAGCAGTTGAGGCCAGTCATTTTTATTTGTTTTGTCATTTTTGTTGTCCATTTCTTCTTGGGTTTTGCTGGTGCTAGGGGCCAGTTGCGATGCCATAGTGGAGCTTTGTGTGCATATTTTTTTTTTTATTTTGGGGGTGCTGGCTCTTTGATAGGGTTTATTATTTGGGGTTTGTCTTTGTTGAGCCAGGTATAGTCAGTTTGGCAACTGCTTGTTTTTGTTGTTTTCACCACATCCGCAAAGGTTTTTGTAAATACGAAACTTTGTGTTTCGGGGATTTGCTTCCTTGCTTCAGCATAGCTGATATTTTTGGTATGTTTAAGCCTCTGAATTTCTTTATCCTTTAGCCAGGTCAGACAGTTTTTGTTTGATGCTGCATGGGCTCCTCCACAGTTCCTGCATTTTGGGACCTTGGTGCATGGCAGTTCATGCTCCCCCTCCGCACAGTTACAGCAAGTTTTAGTGCTTCTACATCCAACTGATCCGTGTCTGAATTTTTGTCATTTATGGTCTGGTAGGGTTTGGGATATAGACTGGTAGGGTTTGGGATATAGACGTCTACATCCACCCTTTGGTAACCTTTTAACAGTTTGGTTGGAGAGGTGGTTTTATGGAAGGTTATTATATATGTGTTAGTTTTTATGACTCGGTCTTGTCTCTTGATTATGACTCTTTTGACATTGTTTACTTCTTGAGGCGCAAGTTCTTTTGTTAGGTCTTCCTCGTCCATGTCTTCTATGTCTCGGCAGCGGATTACTCCCTTGCTGCTGTTTAGAGTTTGATGTGGGAAAGTCTTCACACTGATGTTGACGAATGTTTTGGTATTTAACAGGTTGTCGCTCTGTGCTTTCTTGAGACATTCGATTAGTATTTGGCCTGATCGAAGCATCTTCGCATCTTTGACTGTGCCTGCTATTCCCATAATGCCCTTTTGAATTGCAAAGGGTGAGAGTTTGGTTGGTATCATGTCGGCTTGAGTGGACTCCATCACCACAAATCTAGGCCAGTTATCAGTTGGTCCTTTAGCGATAAGGCTATATGCCAGTTCTGGTTCGTTTTCGTAGTCCAGTAGTTTTCGTTTTGGGATGTGTTTAGTATACATGATTGAGAAGGTTTTGATTCATTATCCTTATTCCCCACCCACCTTGGAGCCCCAAACGGGGATATGCAGAGCCGCGGATCTCCAGCGGTTGCGTACCAGGGCTATAAGGATAATATACTCGACACCAGGTGTTCTTAGCGTACGATTGACCCTGAGCCAGCGCCTTCTAGGGATCTCCTAGGCGAATACAACCTAGGGCATGTCCTGACCAGCCGATTGATTGGAGCGGGCCACTCCAACCTCCCGTCTATGCGAAGTTGGGGCTAAAGTGTTGTGTTGGGAAAAGTGGCAACCGCAGCCACCACTCCCCTCAAACACCAGGATCCCGTTCTCTGCAGACACGGGTCCCACCTTACGGCAAACAAGGCGCCTCATTTACTCGCCTTTTACGAGAAGCCAGAGGGGGCTGAGGACCTATTCTATTCCCACAGGGGAATATGACTTAAATAAATCAGTAAAGTTAAATATTTTTATTCACCCACCTTGCACCCCAAAATACACATGACTATTTTTAACATAAATAAATTCATGAAAACAAGTATTTTATTTGCCCGTTGAAAAACCCATCCGTTCTGTTGCTAAAAGTGTGCTACATCTACACAGTCGACACATTTTCTGTATTTACAAAGACTGTTTGTGTAAATACTGGCATGTGCATACAAATTATTTTTAAAACCATGCGACAGAAAAAAAGTGCAAACATACATTGAAGGTTCTGTTAATGGTTTGGTTTTACTCTTTTTGGAGTAACGACTAACTCAAATGCCTATAAGTGAACACAAACTTCAACATGCTCTGATGACTCAATGTGAAAGAATCTGTGAACTAGAAAAAGTTTTGTTTTTATTCACTATTTTCATACAAATAATTTCAGTTATTAAATATCTGCTTCATCTCAAAAATAAGTTACATTATAGTTGTTAATTGTAGAATTTGTACAATCGAATAACCTACATAAAAAATAAAAAAATTAAAATAATAATAATAAAAATTATTTTTTTAAATCACCCATTTTTAATTTACAATTTACTTAATTAAAAATGCTATAGCAGGATAAGCTTTCCCAAGCACCTCAAGGCTATTTTAAAAGCAAAGTGTTATATATTCTGTAATATACAGAGCCTCTAAAGTGACATGGAATTAAAAAAATATAATGCGAGATCTCGCAATAGTTATATTTATTTCAGGTCAGTTTCCGGGTCAACAACAATAAACGATCACAATGGAGAACGTTCATCCGTGGAAAAGTTTTATTGAGTTTTATTTTGTGATTGGCTTGCAATATAAAGACATCAAATCAGTGCTTGCCCGTAAACACGGTTTTCGTATAAGTGAGTGTTATGTTCCAATAAAAGTCATAAGCCGGCTGCTTTGTTCCAAAAGAACTTAATGCGTTTTACTGAATAGACAACCAAGTGTACCGGAAAAATCACCAATGGCAGACAACTGCGATTGATGAGAGAGCTCTGAATAGGTGGGCTGTCCTTCTGTGTGTGAATGAGTGTGAATGGACCTTCCATATCTTAGTGGGGACTTCCTGAGCCCCAGTCTCACATTACATTTAAAAAAATGTTACCTGCTCTCTAAGTCTACAGCTCACCCTGTGATCGGACATCCCCTACACTTTGCCATGCTCATCCCGCAACTGGACATTCTTACAATTATAGACGCTCATTCCGCAAAATGAACATTCCCTCTGTTCCCTGCAGTCATTCAGCAGTTGTTTGAACTATGTGAAATAGTAAATGTCATTACAGAAATAAAGAGCATTATGAAGTATAAAAAAAAACTTACAAATAATGCAATTCATGTCTTTTTATGTTTAATAAATTCCAACACGAGAGACACCTGAAGCGACTACTTAATGCAAGCGGACCACGTTAGTTTTGCGAGATCTCGCAAAAAATATAAATACAATTATTGCGAGATCTCGCATTATATTTTTTTCTTCCATGTCACTTTAGGGGCTCCATAGTAATGTTATTCTGCTCACATTAATTGTTTTTATCTAAGTCATTTTTTTTTTTTTTTTTTTTTTTTTTTAGAAGTACGATTATTCTCCAATGCCCTCTCTCTTGCAGCTGCAGAACTGCTACTCCTTAAAATCAGCCTGTCTGGAATCAATATTCATGACAAAGTCAAAATGAACTAAAAGAAAAAAAAACAACATCAACAATGATTTTATTTAAAAGCACTAAATCCCAATAAAGGGATTTCTAAATTTCACTAAATTCAAAACATTTGTAAAAATCATTTTACAATGTTTTAATGCATTTTATTTGGTAAATGATTAAATTTACCATGTGCAAGATCAAATACTGTTTTCAAGGGAATCCCATCTTAGCCTGATCAACTGACATAAGATTAGTGAAATGCTTTCACACCATAATATGTATGTCCAAAAAATGGTTCATATCCTGAATACAGCAGAGTTCTTGGGACAAAAGCATTGAGGGGGAGGGTCTAATAGGCTTGCAGCCCACACACATAACGCTCTGAAGAGCAATCAAACACACTGTTTTTCTATGCCATTTCAACACAAAAAAAGCAAATTAGCTCTTGACATTTTTGAAAACAAATATGCAATATCTGTCATGTCTGTCTTTCCTTAACTTAACCAGTAACACATTTCATTAACAAGCCATAGGAACAATCATATTTCAGTTATGAAATTGTTTACAAAAATACACGAGTGATGGTACCTGGCCAGTTGTTGGAGAAGGCCGACTAGGGCACGGGCACCACTGCATTGAAGTTCATCCAGTTTCAAGTCCTCATACAGAAGGTGAAGTACATAAAAGAGTGCTGGAATGTGGGGGAAGAGCAATGCTGAGGGCTCCATGCCTGCTACTGTCCCACTCTCCATGGTACCGGTGGACGCTTCAGAGTCCAAAGAGGACATGCCTGGTACTTGACACAGCAACACCTGGCTATGGTAGTTTGAGGTACAGAGATAGGCCCAGTCCTTGTTGTGAAACATACAAAGAAAAATGTTTCAATATTAGGGGGTAATGGTAAGTTGTATTCATCATGAACTGTTCGATACAGGCCACATGGTTCGGTAAGCACTTATGCATGCGGAACATAACGATACGGAAAGCACAAAGAAAAAAAACACAAGACAGAACTCAAATTTAAGAGACAAGCTCTATACCTCTAAGCACAACATGCCAAGTGTAGCTCACTTTAGAGGCGGAGTATGGACGGTGAGTGGAAATGAAGCATGGAAATTACATACACTGCTTCATTTAAGTTAACTGTGTGCAAGGATTTTGGGTTCCCTTTGAATTACGGCAGCACTGGAGCAGCGCGTAGAGCAGAAGGTAGATCGAATACGGACAGTTTGCCAGCATTGTGCAGAAGTTATGTTTTAGGTTTAGGTATGTTTTTGGAAACATTTTGAAAATACTAATGCATATTCAACAGAATCATCCACATCAATAACCAGAGCGATTAATCGCCGCTACTTTTTTTTTTTACACAAATTTGACCAAACCTACAATTTTAATGTATTCACTTAATCATCCAGTCCAGAGATATGAAATCAGACAGGAACAAATACATTACTGAAGCAATGAGCATGTACAGTAATCCCACACATATCATTACAGGTGACGGTGCAGAGATCCCGCAATGAACGTCATTATATTTCTTGTATTATTTGTATGTCTAAGGATTCATAAACCATTCCTACACTTGTATTAACTATTCATAAGCTAGTGAACACTTTCTAAATTCTTAAACCTAGGGAAATTTAGCACCATATAGCGCAGAATGTTGCAGCACGGCAAAACCCATCCATCCATTATCTTCCGCTTTATCCTCTATTAGGGTCGTGGGGGGGTTCCCCATGTCCATACAGCTGGGCAGATACACCCAGGACAGGGCGCCAATATATCGCTGGGCACACACTAACTCACACAGACACACTCTATATGGGGCAATTTGGAGAACTCAATTGACTTGATCCATGTTTTTGGACTGTGGGAGGAAACCGGAGAACCCAGAGAAAACCCACGCGGACACGGGGAGAACATGGAAACTCCACCCAGATTGGGATTCGAACCTGGAACCCCAGCGCTGAGAGGTGAATGTGCTAACCACTAAGCCACCGTGTCGCCCACGGCAAAACCATGATAGAGAATTACATTTTTACATAAAACAAACCCACAGTACAGGTAAGCTGCGAAAACTGATCTGCAATATGCTCCATAGAGGAGAACCCTGGTACCACCCGGCTACCAATTTCATTCTGGACCGTGAGCTCCATACCACAGTGTGAACTGAACCGTGAATTTTGTGTACTGTCACACCCCTTGTCAATGTTAATAAACAAATGTGCAGTTTTACGTCTTACCAACATTTCAATCAAATTAGTAAAAAGATATGGTTCATATTAGATGCAACAATGTTACTACAATAATTGTTAATTTTATTAGTTCCACCTACAATCTACACATTCATTTCATAGTACTACAATTGTAGACTGAATTCCATTTGTTTCTCTACATAGTTTGTTTGTACATAGTTTCTCTACATTGTCTGTTTACATTGTCCCGACCCCCTTTTGAATCACCACACAGCAGGTATAATTGTTATTATTATTATATAGTGATTTTCTTTACGGGCGGCACGGTGGCATAGTGGTTAGCACGTTCGCCTCTCAGCGCTAGGGATTCCCGGTGGGTTCCCGTGTGGGTTTCCTCCGGGTTCTCCGGTTTCCTCCCACAGTCCAAAAATATGGATCAAGTCAATTGAGTTCTCCAAATTGCCCCATATAGAGTGTGTATGTGTGCGTGTATGTGTGAGTGAGTGTGTGTCCAGCAATGGATTGGCACCCTGTCCTGGGTGTATCTGCCCAGCGCCCGAAACGTTCTCCCCTGGATGGGCATGGGGAACCTCCCCGCGACCCTGATATAGGATGAAGTGGAAGATAATGGATGGATGGATTTTCTTTCCGCACTGTATTAACAGTGACATGGTTGTTTTAGTTGGTTTTGTGCTTGTGGAGTTTATAACACCTTAGTGTAACTTTTGGATTAAATAATATACTAATAAAAATGTTCCATCACCAGCATTCTGTACGCAGTGTTCTGGAGTACCGCTGGAGAATTAGAGGATTACAAATGAACTGTGTAACAAAATATAAACTTTGTTTCTGATTTCACATCTACAAGATTAAGCAATAGGTCATGTCCTATACAGTACACAGATAATAAGCACATTAACACTCCAACATTACATAACATGCTGTGTTTCATCAACTCGTACAAGTGAACATACACGAACACACCACCATCAGTGTCAGTGCTGTGCCAAGAATGATTTACAACTGAAATAATACCTGCTTTAACAAATCTGTTACTGTCAGTAACAGAACAAATAGTACCAAACTGTATGCCCCAAAGTTACAGCACAAAGAATACTAAAATATCACAGCTGATTCATACAATGCTTAAAGTAGAGCCACTGCAAATGCTGAGTTGTAGAGCAAAATATTTTGCTTACATAAAACAGATGCATAAATACATATATTTTTAACTGCATCAGTGCAAATAAAACAGGCCTTTTGAAGGCTTCAGCCATCAGCAAGAAAGCAATCATAAATCAGCCTTCATCAAAACACAGAGCCACCTCCACCAACCCTAATGGGTTCTACTTTACTTTGAACACTGCTGGAAAAGCTTTTGGGAATTGAGCAAATCATTTTACATAACACTAGTTTTAAAAATGAAAAATAATTTTTATATTGGTTGTATAAAATGCTAATTTCATTGTCCAATTAATAAAAACTCTAATCAGTTCAAACTGCATTTAAATTTTTGAATCCACATTTTAAGAGGTTACCACCTTCTCTGATCACTTACCTCATCAGAGCCAGTATCAGCTGGACGGGCCTTTTTAGGAGCTATTACCGGAGAAAGTGGGACCTCAAAATGGAGCTGTGAAATAAGAGATTTTGAATACAGTAATTAAAAACATTTTTAAGCATTTTAATCCTCATAAGCCCTACACATTTAAATGATGCATGCTGAAAAAATATTCACTGCCTTAAGAAAATAATAGAAATAAAGATGTATTATATGAAATATGAAATCATGTTTTCTATGTAACAGAAATATAAACATAAAGGCAGGAATAATGCAAAAAAAAAAATAGAATAATTAGTCTGCAGAATAATTAGTATTGCTTTATAATTGTATAATAACCCCTGTAGTTAGGTCAAATATGATGGCACCCACTCAAGGCAACAAAACATGACCCACATTGGTATGTGACACATAAGCTTCTCAAAGGAAGCACCATGCTGATGCTTAGAACAGTCACTAGAGCAGGGGTGCCCACACTTTTCCATTGGACAGGTCATAGAGATCTACCTAGGGGGTCAATCTCTATTTTTTAGGCTTTTATATTGAAAGCTTTATACACACATCATGTTAGTATTGTGGAATCTGTTAGAATTGCTCTTTTATTAAACACATTCCAGCAAATAGCACGGAGAAAACCTGATTTTAGTTAAACCCAAACAGACAGTATACAGCACAAATGTAAAACAATCACTGTAACCCACATTTCCCCGAAACAGAACATCCATCCATCCATTATCTTCCACTTTATCCTCTATTAGGGTCACAGGGGGGTTCCCCATGCCCATCCAGGGGAGAACACTTCGGGCGCTGGGCAGATACACCCAGGACAGGGCGCCAATCCATCACTGGGCACACACAAACACACTCTATATGGGGCAATTTGGAGAATTCAATTGACCTTGATCCATGTTTTTGGACTGTGCGAAGAAACCGGAGAACCTGGAGGAAAGCCAAGTGGACACGGGGAGAACATGGAAACTCCACCCAGATTGGGATTCGAACTGGGAATCCCTAGCGCTGAAAGGAGAACATGCTAACCACTAAGCCACTCTGCTGCCCCCAAACAGAACATGAACATTAATAAAAGCAAATGCATTTTGAGTTTGACATTGTAAAAAAATATTTACCCCCCCCCACTCTAAATGAAAGTGGAACATTTTAGTTCTTTTTGAGCTTCACTCATCCTTCACTCATATTGTCAGTCAAATAAATTGTAAAAACACAAACAGAAACTCTCTAATGTAGATGATTCTACATTAGAGGGGGGGGGGGCACACCGCTCGCTTGCACAGGGATAGAGATCATGATTCAGAATGAATCACATTCTGTGTGAATATGTACGCGCGTGTGTATAAGCGCTTCAGATACTGTGCTGTAAAAAAAAAAGCGCTGATAAACGTGATAAACGCTTTTTTTTTCTCAAACCTCTATCGCGATCTACCCGACACCCCTTCAATCGACGTATTGAACACGCATGTACTGTATGTATGTATGTATGTATGTGTGTGTGTGTGTGTGTATATATATATATATATATATATATATATATATATATATATATATATATATATATATATATATATATATATATATATATATATATATAAAAATAACATTATTGTTCCTATTTGCTAAATACAAGCCATCTGTGGGCTCAAACCTACCACACAGTACATTTAACACTGAAGCACTGATGTACACTTTGTAAAGCCCAAAATATTCATTTATATTATTCCAAAAATAATCTGTTTTTACCATAACTGTTTCTAGCTACAGTATGAAAGTAATTAACAATACACTGTAATAGCTATGATAAAGTTGTCAATAGCAATAACAGTATAAACATAAAGAAAGTTACTTACATTTCTTGTCCAACTCAGCCGCTCTGTGTTGTAGCCCATTAGAGTCATTAAGCAAGTAACAAATAAGTTCCATTCCTGATGCATGCTGGGACCACCAGGAGCATTGTAAATATTGTACCACTTTATAAGTACTTTCATTGCAATGTCTTTAGGCAAAATGAACTGAATCGCTTGTATGCATCGCTTTACTATAAAAAAAAATAAAAATAAAAAAACAAGTTATTAGAAATCCCATTCTCAAACCTTTCACCTTTAACTTGGGACACACAACTATATTTCCTGATGAAATCATAATGGACAATAATTTACGCAAAAAGTAAGAGCCTACAGAAATTGTGATTCATCTGACCTGAAGAAAGCAGAAAATTACAATAATGCCGCTAACGAGTGATGAAAGGAACAGAAAGATACAGTGCTGGATATTAATCTGAAGGTAGGTGGAAAAAATTAAATAAGACACTAATTGAAACAAGTACAGTACGGTGAGTCTCTGCCAAGAAGAGATTTTAAGGACTATTTGCCAATGTAACAGGCAGCAAGAAGCATGATGGGGTGTCATTGTGTCACATATTTCTGGTAGGAGTGCAGGGGGATTAGTCAAGACCCAAGGGAGAAAGAATTAATCATTAGCCAAATTTAGCAGGTTTTACATCAACAAACCTACATTGGTGGGATAAAAGTGGAATGTGCAACAATGTATGTATGTATGTATGTATGTATGTACTGTATTTATATATTATATTCTTACTAAAATTGCTCGAATCACAGGCAAATGTTGGAAATCTACCAAAAAAAACCCATAACAGGAGGCATCTTTGTGGAAAAAATATTTCCATTTTCATGTACATTTGAACAAAAAGAGGCATGCAAAATTGAGCCAAACTCATTGCGAAGTGTCACAGTCTACGATAAAATGTCAAAGTTCTATACCATTCTAAATAGTTCAAGCTCTTCTGAAGCATTCTAATTAACCTGATAACCAGGGAACAGCTGTTTTAATTAGAACAACAAGTAAAAAACAGCAGCTCTTTGTTTGTTTGTGGACAGTTGTTGATGGCAAATACAAAAGGCGCTCACTGATTACCTGTAGCTGCTCATGACAGGAAAATGCTATAAGGCCATATCTAGTACTTCTTATCTCAGTTCCATTGGCTACAGTGCAAAGTGGTTTTAAAACACACAAAATTCTCTGCAGCAAAAAGCTTAGAGGATGTGGTCAGAAGCCAAAAGTGACACCTGCACTGGCCAGGGGGATAGTGAGAGTTGAAAAGAAATCCAGGGATCAAATATGGGGGTATGCCAGGAGGAAAACTTTGCTCTTAATAAGAAAAATATTAAGGCCAGATTGAAGTTTGCCAGAAAGAATGCAGACAAAGCCGATGGGTTCTAGAATAATGTCCTTTGGATCAATGAGTCTAAAATTTAATTATTTGGACACCTGATCAGAAGTCATCGAGAGAGAGAGAGAGAGAGAGAGAGAGAGAGAGAGAGAGAGAGAGAGAGAGAGAGAGAGAAGAAAAAAATATTTTTCAAGAAAATGCTCAAACCAACTGTGAAGCATGGTGGTGGAAGTATCATGGTTTGAGAATGCTATGCTGCAGCAGTGCCAGGCAGCTCACCATCATATAATGCACCATGTCCATCATCAGTGAATAATTAAAGCTGAAGCGGAAGTGGATCAGCAAGGATTGGCTGAAAATTAAGAATTGGAGTCTAAATCTGAATCCCATTGAGATGGTGGGAACTGACTAAAAAGAGCTGTACATGCAAGAAACATCTCACAGCTGAAAGAATGCTGCATTCAGGAGTGTGGAAAGCTTTCTTTAGATCAATGTCAGACATTGGTAGATAGCTACAAGAAGAGTCTCAATGATTTTAACAGTAGTTATTAGAAGGTAGGATGTCCTAAATCTTTTCTCCATTTTAATACACATTTTTGTTCATAGCTTTTGTTTTATGAGTAAAACAATATTCATCTTTGTTGTTTAATTGCAATTAGATAAAATGTTTGGTTATGGCTGACCATATTGTTAAGGTTTGAATACATCTCTATTAAATAATAATAGAACCTATGTCCAAACAATGTATGAAATCAATTGTGTAACACATGGAAAATTTTCCACTATAAAATTCACACGCAGAAATTGTTCAACTTAAAATCAAAACCTAGATGACACTGAATGAAAAAGCAGGTCTGTCATTTACAAGCCTGTCTGAAAAGGCGGGGGAGGGGGGAGCTGTCAGGTTCAACATTTAACCATAGTGAGTTCAACATGCTTTCTAGAAGCAAAATGTAATTAGGCCCCTAATGACTCAGCGAGGATCTTAATTAGCAAACCAACCTTAAAAGGTCAAAACAAAGCAGATTAAAATGTCACTTTATTAGAATTAGGTAGTCCCTTATACTAAACAGAATGTCGTGTTAATAAAAAGAACAGGCCGGTGATAAAATGATTATATATATATATATATATATATATATATATATATATATATATATATATATATATATACACACACAGTATATATATATATATATATATATATATATATATATATATATATATATATATATATATATATATATATATATATAATGTTTTAAAACTCATGCCTCATAAAACTGCATTTTTTAAGATGTTCAGTGATATTATATTAATATTCTTACATACAGATGATCACATTTATTACCACCCTATATGTTTGTTTAAAATAAGGTTTTTGTTCTATGTATATTGTGTTACTAAACAAAGATCTGCACAAACCTTCATCACATTTAATATTGGTTTGCAGATTTATTGTCATATAAATATATAGATCACAGACATTTGTCAGGCTTGTCAGAAAGCTCTGCTGTCAAAACCCATAAACATACAGTAACTTCATCTGTTAACCCCATCAAGCAGGGCTTACCTAACCTGGTCTTGGAGACCTACTACGCAACAGTTTTAAGGGTTTTACATCTTCCTGACACTAAGTAATCCGTTCATAATACTTCCCCATTACTGCGTTACAATGTGTGTTTTACAGCTGATAAAATGTCAGGTGTACAAAAATAATGCTTTTTTGGGCAAGTAGCCCTAGGATATACAGAATCCATACAGAAAAGTATACCACTCCTGTTGTGAATCTGTAATATTGCAAGAAAGTTTATCTTCCTAAAGCCCTGGACAAATTACTCATATACAAGATTTTATGAATTTAAGCAGATATTGCCACCAAATCCTGACAGCCCCAGGCCGGGGAGCTAATCAGCATCTTGGCTGAACATAGGATAATGATTTAATTTAAACCTCAAAAAACAACACAAAATGATGCACATACTCAAACAGTGAGCTTTTACACAATTATCCTTGTCCCTACAGAAAATCTTTTAAATGAACCCACAAGCTCAGACAAAATTTGCAAGATCTGCAGAGGTTCTGTACAGAGAAATGATCTCATTAAAGAATGATCAGATAACAACAGAGGAACATAATTTTTTGAATATTATGATTTTAAAATTCAGATATTGCTATAATAATAATAATACATGCTAAAATAACCTTGTCCACTTACTTGTGTAAAGTGACAGTGCAAGCAATTAAAAAAAACAACTTTACCATAAGAACACTTAATACTTTGTGCAAATAGTGTATACAGGCATGTCTGTGCGTTTGTGTGTGCTCACCCAGCTCAGATGTTGCCACTTCAGGAATGGTGATTCTCAACATTGATGCATTGCTCAGTACCTGAAAGACAGAGGAGCACCAATTTTAATACTAAAGTAGGTTGAAGATTAGTAACAGTAGTGTCTCTAGACACACTTTTCCTAAACTTCATTAAAATGCACAAAGGTTAATGAAATCAAAGCATACACCTGCATATTTTAAAGGAATTCATACCCTATAATACAATAACCACATTTCATTTAATCACTCCTGTGTAGCTTGAGGGGGGTTATCTTGAATACTTAACATCATAATTTGAATGGTCACCCTAGTCTAACACCTATTACAAACTGAAATTGGTTTATTTTAGGATCACCCTCCATTTAATTTCATGTGTCTTGTTATTTATAATCAGTTCTTTTGTGCCTGCAGATTAAAAAAATATTTTTAAAGTGATTCCAGCACCAATATTAAAATTCAGTTTGTGTTGCACATAACTCTAGACAAATGTACATTTCAAAAGTGCTTGCCTCCTTTTTTTTACCATAAATGGATTTGTACTATATCTGAAAACTAATTGTTCTGAGCACAGCATTCTCAATCCACAAAGCTTTACAGATCTGTTACTCTTTCTTTGGTTCTCTTATTACTGCCCTTTCTATAAACTTTCTCTCTATTAATAATAGATTTAATGGTGCTCAATGAAATGTTTAAAGTTTGTGTTATACATTAACAATCACACCTTGATAATGTTCTACAATTTCATCCCAAACTTGTTACAGTTCCCCGATTGTTAGGGTGTTCATGTAAATGCACAGACATTTTAAACAAGACACTTAATACTAAGATAATATGATATTTTGACCTACTATCGGTTACACCAGAACAGAACTGCAGTATTTTTATGCAAGATGGAAGAATAATAGTTGCAACTGGAAGAATTGAGTTTTTTGTTTAGATTCATGATTTCTATATTAGAACAATTCTAACCCAAAGCAAACATCTTCCAAAATCCAAACAAGATTTTGACAGAAATCAAGTGGAATAAAATGGAAAGGACAAGAGAAGTCTTGATAAATGAAAAGACAAGAAACAATCAAATAAAAGCAAAAAAGGAAAGTGCAAATAAATTAAATATTCATTCATTCATTATCTTCCGCTTTTATCCTCTATTAGGGTCGCGGTGGGGTTCCCCATGCCCATCCAGGGGAGAACATCTCGGGTGCTGGACAGATACACCCAGGACAGGGCGCCAACCTATTGCTGGGCACACACTCACTCACACAAACACACTCTACATGGGGCAATTTGGAGAACTCAATTGACTTGATCTATGTTTTTGGACTGTGGGAGGAAACCGGAGAACCCGGAGGAAACCCACGCGATAATAGATAATACTAAATAAAAATCTGCAGACAAACTGATATAAGTGTGGGATTTCTAATTAGTGGCATGTCAACATTTTGATGACTTTCTGGATGACTGCACAATGTTTTTACCTTTTCTGAAACCAGCCTTTAGGTATATTTAAAACAATAATAATTTATGAAGCTTGGTTTAACCTTGAGCATCTACAAAAGTTAAACCACCAGAATAAAATGAATCAAGAACTGTGTAACTGTGATTCCCTCTATCTAAATTATTGTTCATGGGCTGTTTTTTTTAGCTTTATAAGATCTATATCTCTCAGGTATTTTTGGAAGACATTAAACCAACTAAAAAAACAATTATGGAATCAATTATGTTAACATCAAGCTGACTGTTTCCTTAATTATGGCAACTGATTATTTTCATAATCTTAAGAGACATGAGCATACAAGTGTTTCGGAAGAAGTGAAAATACTTACATACACAGTAATAAAATACATTAATTTTGTGTATTACACTAAATCTCAAGCAGTGTGCATCTAGCATATGGGGAAAAAATAGCACTAACTGGTTACCCTATTTTCACAGTGAAGACAGTGTGTTTTTAAATTTTGGCTGACCAGAGTAACACGGTTGCAGACTGGGTCACGCAAGGCCTGGGTGTGTGGTGCTGCTTGCTGAAACAGAGAATCCTCCAGCCATGATGACTCATAATGCCTCATTGAACTTCTCGTTTCTGGCACTGGGGACGGCATGTCAGGCTAAGGATTAAGGAAAAGGGCTTAAACAAGACAGAAAATACTTTTCTTTTTCAAAATTTAAAATATGATACATTAATTATTTAATAGTGTTATGGTACCCCATCAAGCCTGATCATATGCTGAACTGTTGTTTTCGTAGGAGTGCTCACATTCTCCAGTGAGCTGCTTGAATGAGGCAAGGGATTGGGCAAACTGAAGGTAGGTGACAAAAAACCAGGAACAAAGACTTTACTCACCTAAAAAAACATTAAAGTGTTACTTATGACAGTCTTCTGCAAGTTATATGTTTAAATAAGCTTAAGTCATATAACTAAATGTAGCATTTACAAAAAGTCTAATTATTGTGCCAAACAGTTGTTGCCTAGAACTGTTTGAGTTTAGTGGCTCAATATACTGAAGCTAGCATAGAACACTGGATGAACCTGTGAAATAAATAATAATAGATATGTGCACACACAAGCATCACTTCAATAAAGTACACCTTCCTAATGTATATATTGTTCATTTTTATTAGTTCCAACCACCATAGGATCATTATATAGGTCTACAATTGCAGACTGTATTCTACCTGTTTCTGTACATACCTTGTGCCCTTTACTCTGTTTGCAACTTCCACAAATCAACTGTGTGTGTTACCCTTGTGTGGTATAGGTTGTATTAGGTTATAGGTTGTTATTTTTTTTTAAATATTGTACACGCTAACTGTGCACATTATTAGATACATCTGCCATAATACACCACCTTGTGAAAAAAGGTAATCTTTTAGTAATCCAGACTTTTCTCAGTCCAACAGTGATACTACAGTAAAAGAAAAAAAAACAAACACTAAAGTTCCTACATCTGACCTACTAGGGCAACTCAGTAACATCAACAATATGTTCAGCTTGTTACTCCTTAACTTACTGACTAATGTTGTTCCCTCACTTGTAAGTGAAAAGAGTGTGCACACACTAATATGTATTACATACATACATACAATATACAGAGATCAACAGTCCAGCAGCAGAAATAATGTCACACTAGATTCTTAATTGTAAAAAATACATTATGAATGCCGACTTACTAGGGTTACTCCTGTGTACAAGACTAGGCTGCCATTTAAGTCTAATACCAGCATTACCCCAATGTCCTACAAAATATAAAAGAGGCAATTTAAACAGCTTCAGTGTAAAACAATTTTATAACCACAAAAAAAAACAATTCTTAAAAATTGATCTGTATAATATTACAACCTGTGCAATATTACAAAGTTTTTTTGTTCCAGAACAGTAATGTTTTAATAAATTGGGTTTTATTATTTATTTTAAATTTTAAAACAGAATTTGGGAAATTTAAACAGAATACTGTTGTATACTGTTACCCATATGGTGTATAAAGACAAATCTAATTATTATAATCATAAATGACTTCAGTTAGATTTTTACCTCTAAAGGTGCAGCATCTTTGGCTGGAATAAAAATGACTGATGCAAATATGAGTTGTGATGTTTCATTGCTTTCAAGAAATTTTATACATCTGTAAGAAACACACAATGGAGGTTAAATAGAAAGAACACAACATCTGTTTCAGCAGGAAACAGATGTGCGCCAGATAAAAAAAATAAAATTTAGAGATCATGCAAAAACACTGACCTGAGCTGCTGCTGGGATTCAACCAGGAAGCACAGAAATCTGTTCTTACATAGGTCAGTTGTAATAAAGACTTTGGAGGCCTGGCAGTTCTTTTCTCTGTGTAAACACATTACCCAGGCATGATCTGACTGTTCTGTTCTAATCTGATGTTCATTAATCTGATGTAGTATAGAACTTCAAGAACCAAAATGTATACAAAATTATATTTGAATGTAATAAATGTTTTCCATTCTACAAATTTAAAGGCTAATGAGTAATTAAATAAATAAAAAAAACAGTTTGAAAACTTCTAAAGAATAAATATTCTTTATGAATATCAAGATAGTCTACAAACCCAGTCTTTTTTTCTCTCCAATAAATGTTCAAAAACCATTTCATTTTGTAAAGATTCCCAATATATTCATCATTATGCTTCATGTAAATAGAACCACCTGTATTATCCATCCCTCAGTGTGGACACTATGTGTAAGCTAAGAGCTAAACACTGAAACTGTGCAGAAATCACCAATAACTGCAAAGTAAATAAAATTATTAAAATTATCAGCATAATTTTGCATATTCTGTCTTCAGACTGGCATACAGATTTGAAAATGGAAAATTCTCCTAAATTTTTGATAACTATTAATGCGGCTACTAAATATCCTTTATAAAAATCTATTTTTCTTACTCTTTATTTGCATTCTTGTATAATACATGCCATACACTTGCAAAGAAGGCAAAAAAGTAATTGACAAATTATTACAGGTTAAAATGTTTTGGGCCTTGCAATTGTAATAAAGTGAAAGAGAATGCAAGGCTGAATATGACTGAAAAATAAAAGTAAAACAAAAACACACATTGTGTGTAAAGTAGCATGCACTGACTGTGAAACTGTTGTTGTTGAGTTTAAGTGTTTAACTAGTAGTTTCACAGTGAAGCAGGATTCAGAGTAAGAAATGTGAACAAATTCAATTAAAAACACACTAAATACATATTCTGGATAAAGCCACTAAAAATCAATTTGACATATTTCCGCATGGTGTATAGCATTAAAATGACATTTAAGAAAATAATTTATCAAAGGCTCTATGAACAGGCCTCTCTAAATAAAAACACTGGATAATGATGGATCCCTGTTTGCCAGTGGTAGAGTCAGGTCTTCATCACGCCAGATGGCATTTTCTTTTGAGTTTGGTCATCACTTGGACAATGACCATTCCAACCAGCCTTGTTTATTTATTTAATTTTTTAATGCAGCATATGCATTTCATACAAAATTCTAAATTTACTACATTTTAAATTCAGTCAATGAGGACAAGGAAAAAACGTAGTTCAGTGTGAAGAAAACTTTGATAAGCAAGGCTGTATTGGAGTTCCAATCTGAACGTTGGCTCTGGTTTAATAACTTTTTATTAGAGATTGATTTATTTTCCATCCTTTAACCCATGATAAGTATGTAATTAATAAGTAAATAATTTTAACATGACACAAATCAGAAGATCATGGTCAGAACTGGAGGTGAAACAGCTCAGATGTGCAAATGGATTCTTTTTTTTATCAGGACTTTAAAGGCATTCACACTAACCTGTAGGTAGTCGTGGTCTCCGTCCACATCTGCTCAATGCAGAGATTAGGCAGGATGGGCTCCATCTCAGGCATCAAAGCTGTTTCATTCAGAGAGCTGTTAGGAGATGCCAGGAGACTGTGCCCACGTGGTGATGGCGAATGGCAAGATATGTTAAAGCGCTGTGTGCCAGTAAATGAAGGTGCAGCAATGCCAGGGGAATAAGCTCGACTAAATAACAAGCACAAAGAGCAAAGAACAACCCTTTTAATAATAACACTAATCACATTTAAGTAGATGGGTTACAAGCTGCACCTCTGTGATATACTTCATTTTAAGGCCAAATACAGACTTGCACTAGATCAACAACAACATTTCTAATAAGATCATACCTTAGGGCAGCCATGTTGGAGATGTTTGGTGAGTGGGCACGAGAGTGCAACACAGGTGAAGCAGGAACCCGGGTTTGGTTATGCAAAGCATGGCAATGCAGTGGTGAGCCAGGGGAGTCCAGCCGGGTCATGTTCCTTAGGTGGACACCAAGTAAACTGGGGGCGGCTGTGGGAGCGTGAGTTGAACCATCCTGTCCTGAACACTTCAGTACTCTGGACTGTTCCTGTAATGTTAAATTAAACTATGAACCATATTTTGGAATGTCACTGTAAGAGGTTTCTACAAAGAAGATCTGAATATTTGACTTGGCTGAAATTTGATGCAATGAATGCACAGATACATCCACACTCAATAGCTCGGATATTTTACTATCTACAACTTATATTTACACATGTCTTTGGAATGTAAAAAGAAACTAAAGACCCAAGAGGAACTCCACACGCAGGACATGCAAACTCCACAGAACAAGGAATTGTGTTTGTCATGGAAAAGGAACTCAGGAACCTATAGTTTTAAGACAGAACTATTCTACTCATATTCTGTGCATAATTACTTCAAAAACATTTACAGGTGTGTTGTAATTGAAATTAAAAAAAATTTTTAATGAAGACTTACTGCCGGTGTAACTTTGCGCAAAGTCCAGATGGCATGAGTGCACTGCACTGTGTCATAGGTCATGATGATTGAAGGCTCTTCCCAGGAGAACACCAATTGAAGTGCATTATCAGTGACGTACTGAAGCCAATCGGTCTCAAAAAGCCCTGACACAAGACAAAGGAATTAAACACATAATACAAAACATAGTTGAATAATAAAACGCAAGAGTTAACTCACCTGAAGTCTTGTACACCACAGGGGCTATTTCATCTAGTGGGTGGAGCATGCTAAAGAGTGTGGGAAGTGGCTCCCTGTTCAGAAAAAATGAAATACAGAAAACATTTTAAATTTAAGCCTAAAACTAAAAATTAACTAATAAAATTTTTTTAATTAATTAACAACAAATTTTTAATACCTTGTTGGACTGGCTGAAACATCAGAAGTATTTTTTTTGCGCTCTAAAAGTAATCCAAACTTTGTCGGCCATAGAGTGGAAACCTGAATATCAGCGGGAAATCATAAATGCTTTAATTTTTTTATATATAATGTCCCAAATAGTTTATTTAACTATTAAGAGGTTAAGTCTGGTTTTATTTGAATTACATAATAATGACCCTTAAGTCTAAAACAAAACTGTAGTGTACATATTCATCAGCAGACAGTAAAATCATTGGTGATTTCTTTAATCAAAGCTCAGATTGCATTTTTGCATACACATACAGTACATTATAGACGTAAAGTTTAAACCATTTCGCTAATCTCAGATAATTTAAAACAATACACAGATTCACTCAGATGTTATTCTTAATACATAAACTATGACTCAAGTAATAAAATCAGGCAAAGCCTTTTTTCTTGTAGATACCAATACAAATATAACATTAATTTACCTGAAAAGGTAGTGGAGAGATGAAGTCCTTTCCACTGGCAGTGTGTATATTCACACAAGAGCTCTGAACTATACAAACACTTTTTTCAATGATGTCCTTTTCTGATGTTTCTGAAAATAAAAATAAAGATCACAAAAAGCAATATCCAATTTCTTTTTACATTTGATTCAGTTTTTTCTCTTAACAAACTTGTAAAATCCTTATTCTTTCACCTAGTTACACCATTTTGCTTTTAAATGGTAGGGATTCTCATCCTTTCTAATTTAAAAAGCTCAGAAAGATTGTTAAAAAAGTTTTAGTTTTTGAGTTATGAGGGTTTGTTTAGCATGAGAGACTGAAACTGATCCATACACTCCAATGTAAAAATTTTTGTGCTCACATTCTAATACATATAAAAAGACATTTTGCAAATCATAACCTGTGTTTACTTCATGATGTGACATTAAAATGATGAACAGTGGTCAAATTCTCATATCTAATCTACAGTAATTAAAAAAATGACAACAATTAAGCTTACCTTCTTTGTGAGACTGAGGAACAATGAAATTACACCACAAGGCCTAGATAGACATAGTAAGAAGTTATTAAGCAATGTTACCAATGCCTTTAATTTTTTTTAAGAAGTTTAATTGAAAATTTTACTTTAAATTAAGTATTCATATTAACATTTTAGCTCTTTCAATGAATGCATTATGTGAATCAATACTGTATTCCAGGATTTTATACTGTTGCTTATACCTGTTGAACTGGGCTGTCTACTGTGAAAGCCTTGTACACATAAGAAGCTTGAGTTTTAGTGCCACGGCTCCAGATGACATGTCCAGCAACATACAACTCCTCTTCGTAAACAGCTTCATCGCTCACCACACCTGAGCCCTTTCTCAGGTGCCAAAACTCCTAACAAAAAAAAAAAATATTGGTTTGTCATTGCTTTATAGCGCAATTTAGGCATTTTATTCTGTTTGTAGGGTTTTATTAGTAGTTCCTTCTGTGAACTATCTGGGTATTAATAAAAAAAAGAAAATGGCATGAAATACAACTATACTGCATATTTGTAATCACTTTAAAAGTTGTTGCAAAAAAAAAGGAAATATTGTAAGCATTATTTGTCAAGATCATTACATCTAGTGTATTTTAGTTGAATAACTCATGATAATGCATTTCTTAAGCTTATTTAAATAGACATTACGGATTAGATGCTTATAGCTGTTGAAGGTACCATTATTGTCTAAGAAATAATGATGAATATACTTTTAATATTATTATTATGCAATAATTATCTTTACCAAAAAAATGCAGGGCTATTGCTAAATATTAACACAAAATATTCTTTATAACATAAATTATTTTTTAAAAATCAAAGTAAAAAAAATAGTTTTCTAGTAAATAGACAAATGTGATGCAAGTGTAACTTTATTGTTGTTCCATGCAAGATGCACCACTTCTGGCTACTTGCATATTGTGTATTTTTCTTATAAACTTTCCTAATGATGTTAAGGCACTCTTAGGATTAATTAATTGTAATGTTTTTAATCTTGATTTATCGTAAATAATTCATTCTCTCATCCCTAAAGGGCATACAGTCTGCATACAGGTACTTGCTATGCAAATAACATATCTTTGATACAGAATAGAATGCCTACTTTTTCTCTCTCCTGGAGGCTGACTTCCTGTAAAGAGCCCACCAGACTGCCTGCTCCATCAGAACACCAGAGCTCTGGAGCAGGCTGCAGCTGGCGCAGCTGAAGGTTAACAGCGCTCGGATGACGTTGGCAGTGTTTACGGCCAAACGGGACAAATGGCTGCAGTTCCCCAGCGGCTATCATCATGCCAGCTCGCTCTTCATGCACGTTCGACATGAGTCCCCAATATCAGCATTTTATTTCTACAACAGAGAGAGTGAAAATGAGCCAGAACAAAATAAAACAAACCAGTATTATTCAACAGTAGGGATTATTAACACAATTGACTGTAAGAATGTGCATAGTCCAAGCAAATAATTATATATTTTCTTATAAATGTGTAGCAAATATCAAAATAAATACTAAAAGATTTGAATGTTACATGTAAAATTATGTGTGTGTGTGTGTGTGTGAGAGAGAGAGAGAGAGAGAGAGAGAGAGAGAGAGAGAGAGAGAGAGAGAGAGAGAGAGAGAGAGAAACTTTGATTTGAATGCAACTATACATGCAGGTGCGTGGAATAGTGGGGTAGTATTGTTTTATTTTTATTTTTTACAGAAAATAGTGTTTCTGTGCCTTTTACTCGATTAATGCTGTGGTAGCCTCCTGCACTCACTGCAACACTGATCAGCAAGTGGATAAAAAGCTTAATAGAAAAATAAATGCAACAATAATAATAATTTCCTGGAGTGGGTAATGCATAAAATGAACTGTGGTTTTAATAAGTAAATAAAATAATAGCTATAAAATTAAGCAAAACTGATCTATAACATTTTGGCATTACCAATAAAAAAAATAATAGCTTCTCTGACTATTTCTGAGTTACAATTTGTAGAATACAAACTAATTAAAAATCAGTCAACATAAAGAGCTCCTTAAAAGCCTTACAGTGTTAAACCAGCATTGAGTTTTAGTTCATGTTAATTTGTTTATATAGCGCATTATATAATAGTTCATTGTCTTAAAGCAGTGCAACACGTGGCTTAGTGGTTAGCACGTTCGCCTCTCAGCGCTAGGGATTCCCGGTTCAAATCCCCATCTGGGTGGAGTTTCCATGTTCTCCCCGTGTCCGCGTGGGTTTCCTCCGCGTTCTCCGGTTTCCTCCCACAGTCCAAAAACATGGATCGAGTCAATTGAGTTCTCCAAAATTGCCCCATATAGAGTGTGTCTGTGTGAGTGAGTGTGTGCCCAGTGATAGATTAGCACCCTGTCAATCAACGCCCAAAACTTTCCCTAATATAGGATAAAGCGGAAGATAATGGATGGATGTCTTAAAGCAGCTTTACAGTTCTGAGACTGAACCCACAAAAGAGTAAGCCGAAGTGACAGTGGCAAGAAAAAAACGCCCAGTTACAGACGGTTTTTCAAGGCAGAATCGTTGGCAGGACCCAGGCTCAGTGCAGGACAGAACATCACTTCAGCTGAGAGCTAAAGTTCCTTTAAACAATTAGAAATGACACACAGTATTGTATTTGCGAACGTAGGTTTTACCACTTTATAAATTAGATTGTGTGGACTACACGATATTACAGTATATCTCATGATTACATTTAAGTAATATAGACTGAACTCGGGGTGGCACGGTGGCTTAGTGGTTAGCACGTTTGCCTCTCAGCACTAGGGATTCCCGGTTCGATTCCCCATCTGGGTGGAGTTTCCATGTTCTCCCCGTGTCAGTGTGGGTTTCCTCCGGTTTCCTCCCACAGTCCAAAAACATGGATCAAGTCAATTGAATTCTCCAAATTGCCCCATATAGAGTCTGTGTGAGTGAGTATGCCCAGCGATAGATTGTCGCCCTGTCCTGGGTGCATCTGCCCAGCGCCCGAAACCTTCTCCCCTGAATGGGCATGGGGAACCCCACCGCGACCCTAATATAGGATAAAGCGGAAGCTAATGGATGCATAGACTGAACTCTAACTGAATAGTTTGTAATTCAGAAGCAGAGGCTCACACTGTCCGTTTTTAAAGACGCTCCTGCAAACATGATTCATTCATTCATTATCACCCGCTTTATCCTCTATTAGGGTCGCGGTGGTTGTTCTCCCATGCCCATCCAGGGGAGAACATCTCAGGCGCTGGGCAGATAGACCCAGGACAGGGCGCCAATCCATCGCTGGGCACACACTCACTCACACAGACACATTCTATATGGGGCAATTTGGAGAATTCAATTGACTTGATCCATGTTTTTGGACTGTGGGAGGAAACCGGAGAACCAGGAGGAAACCCACGCAGACACGGGGAGAACATGGAAACTCCACCCAGATGGGGATTCGAACCGGGAATCCCTAGTGCTGAGAGGCGAACATGCTAACCACTAAGCCAGCGTGCCACCTGCAAACATGATATTCCAGATAAATATAGTAAACAAGAAGGTCCACTTAATAGCTCTTTGACAGCGGACAGTAGGTTAAAGGACGGGTTATAGAAACCTGTTGTGTGCTATGTGTTTAAACAGTGTGTGGTTATTCAGCTGTGTGTGAAACATCACCGGCTCTGTTATTAGCGCAGCAAGCTAACGAGCATCAGAGAGGGACATTAAGAAAACCAGAACAAACCTGGTAAAATAACGAATTTTCTGGCTCTAGTCTTTGAGTCCGATCGTTGCCCGCAGTCGCCGTCACTCGATGTACAAGCTATGACGACCGAACGAAGGTTTATTAAAACGAGAGAGCAGTAATGCAACGCAAACACACTTTCAAAAGAGCGCGGACATGTTTGCTATCCCGTGAGCCTCCAGCTGCTGATGCTCCCTTCAAGTTCCGCACAAGTCTTTAACATCGCTCTCTGACGATTCACGGAACCAAAATTCATTCACTTTTATGTTTATATTCTCACAAATACGAGTGGGTTGCATACCAAAGCATTACGGACGATTGATTTACACTTTAGCGCAAAATGATGTTACTCGGTTAATCAGTTAAGTTAATAATAAAAGTGTTATATCTGTGTAACCTACAAAAGCAAAGGACAATCTTTAGAAATCACTTGTAATGATGGAAAACAAGTAACAATAAATTAAAAATAAATTACACATAGGCGGCACGGTGGCTTAGTGGTTAGCACGTTCGCCTCTCAGCGCTAGGGATTCCCGGTTCAAATCCCTATCTGGGTGGAGTTTCCATGTTCTCCCCGTGTCTGCGTGGGTTTCCTCCGGGTTCTCCGGTTTCCTCCCACAGTCCAAAAACATGGATCAAGTCAATTGAATTCTCAAATTGCCCCATATAGAGTGTGTCTGTGTGAGTGAGTGTGTACCCAGCGATGGATTGGCGCCCTGTCCTGAGTGTATCTGCCCAACGCCCGAGACGTTCTCCCCTGGATGGGCATGGTGGACCCCACCGCAACCCTAATAGAGGATAAAGTGGGAGATAATGAATGAATGTAAAATTACACATAATCACTTAAAACATAAGATGTAAGTCAGCACAACCTAATTTATAAAGTGGTAGAATTTACATTAGAAATACACTTCTGTACTTGAACTTTAGCTTTTTCTCATTCAGCTTTTTACATTATCAATTCATCCATCCATCAATTATCTTCCGCTTTATCCTCTATTAGGTTCGTGGACGGGTTCCCCATACCCATCCAGGGGAGAACATTTCGGGCGCTGGGCAGATACACCCAGGACAGGGCTCCAATCTATCACTGGGTACACACTCACTCACACAGACACACATTATTGGGGGTAATTTTGGTGAATTCATTTGAACTTCATCCATGTTTTTGTACTGTGTGTGGAAAATGGAGAAACCCACGCGGACACGGGGAGAACATGGAAACTCCATCCAGATCCCTAGCGCTGAGAGTCAAATGTGCTAACCACTAAGCCACTGTGCCCCCCCCCCCCCACACACACACACACACACACAAAAGACAGCAAAGCATCCTGAACAGCATAACAATGCATAGCAGAACAAAAAGTAAACAATGAAGCTTCATGATCAAACCCAAATGATCAAAATATTCTGACATATACAGAATATGTGATTTTCAGACGTAAAGGATCTTATATCATAAGCTGTTAATTGATGTGCAGCATCCGTGCTACGCTCAAGGTCCTTATTTCAATGTAATTATTGATTTTTTATATATGTTATTTATAGTCATTTTTTGTACTATACAGACTGTACAAAGACACAAAAAAAGGACTTTCTAAAAAAACTATTTATTTTAACAACCAATCATTCTTAGAAATGTTAAGAGTGCATTTTTGCAGTGCTTCTGTTACATTTACATTTACATTTAGTCATTTAGCAGACGCTTTTATCCAAAGCTACTTACAAATGAGAACACCACAAGTCAGAAGCCATGGAGAAAACCAACTATACAGTAAATTCATCAAACCTGATTGTTATTCGATGCTGCGGCCCCTCCCTTCCCTTTTTTTTGTTTTGTTTTTGTTTTCTCTACAACAGGTATTTGTTAAAGAGATGCGTCTTCAGTAGTTTCTTAAAACTGTTTAGTGATTCTGCCTTACGGACAGAGTTGGGAAGAACGTTCCACCATTTTGCAGTGGTGAACGCCACGGAGTGAGAATTAGCTCCTCGGTGAGGTGGAATCGCCAGGCGGCAATCATCACTGGACCGAAGTGAAGGAGTCGGAGTGTATTTTGAAAAGATAGAGTGAAGGTAGGAGGGGGAAGATCCAGAAATGGTTCTGTATGCCAGAGTCAGTGACTTGTACTGAATGCGTGCAGCTACAGGGAGCCAATGGAGGGAAGTGAGTTATGGAGTGACATGAGTTCGCTTGGGCTGGTTAAACACAAGTCGGGCTGCAGAGTTTTGAATTAGTTGAAGAGGTCTGATTGTGGAAGCTGGGATACCGGCAAGTAGCGCATTACAATAATCAATAATCTTATGTTGTAAAGAAGGAATCAACAGGAACGGGCGGTTTTGATAACATGATCAGAGAGTTTAAGGTGGGAGTCTATTGTGAAACCAAGGTTCCGTACCGAATCGGTTGGGGAGATTGTGAAGCCATCAATTTGGAAGGTCAGGTCGTGATGGATTGAGGGTTTAGCTGGGATAATGAAAAGCTCTGTTTTTTCTAAGTTTAATTTGAGATGACGGGCCTTCATCCAAACAGATATGTCGGTGAGGCAGGCAGATACCCGATTTGAGATGGTCGTGTCGTCAGGGGCAAAAGACAGATGAAGCTGAGTGTCATCAGCATAGCAGTGGTAAGAGAAACCATGCGCCTGTATGACTGTGCTCAGTGATGTCATGTATAGTGAGAAGAGGAGAGGATATTGGTGAGAGTTAGAGATCTCCCCATTCCATGACACTTTGAAGGTCTTTCCTGTGAGATAGGATCGAAACCATTCAAGTGTCGTATCCGAAATGCCTAATTCAGCTAGAGTGGACAGTAGAATCTGATGCTTTACTGTATCAAAAGCTGCAGAAAGGTCTAACAAAATGAGGACCGAGGATTGAGATTTGGCTTTGGCAGATTTAAGTGAGTCAATCACAGAGAGCAATGCTGTCTCCGTGGAGTGACCACATCTAAAACCGGACTGTTTGGGATCAAGGAGATTATTCTGATTAAAAAATTTGGAGACCTGTGTGGATACCACCCGTTCAAGTTTTTTAGACAGGAAAGGTATAAGAGAAACAGGTCTGTAGCTCTCGACCAAATTTGGGTTGAGCGTAGGTTTTTTGAGTAGGGGTTTGACTATGGCCTGTTTGAAACAATTTGGAAAAGTCCCAGACATGAGAGAGGAGTTAATGATGTGTGTGAGAGCTGGTGTGATGGAGGAGGCAATGGATTGAAGAAGGTGGGATGGGATGGAATCAAGGGGGCAAGTAGTTGGGTTACTGGTAAGAAGGATTTTGCAGATGTCAGATTCTGTGACAGGAGAGAAGGAGGAGAGGGTTGGATGGCTGGATGTGTGAGATGTAGTGTTGTGGAAGGTAGAAGGTGAAGGGCTCGCTTGTATTCACCTGCTGCAGAGTTCGCAGGTGTGCAAGAGTGCGCCTTCTCCTTTGAGGAAAGGAGCGTCTGTGTGAGGAGAAAATGACAGGGATAAACTGAAAACAAATGCTGAAGAGAAAGGTATGAATGGGGAAGAAAATGGATTGACTACTTAGAGACTACTTAGTTGCCTTGTCGTTGTCCTTGCTCGGTGGACTCGTGCAGGTAGACTCGCAGGTCTTTACACAAATAGGACTCGCGCAGGTAGACTCGCAGGTCTTTACACTAATAGGTCTTCACACGAGAGGCAGAACACGAGAGGCTGTCAGTTCCGCTGTCGCATCAGCGTATCTATGATTCAAAGCATAATATCTACGATGTTACTTTATATTTTGTAAAAGTAACACCTGTTTTATATGTGAAGCATAATCTTTTAATTATGCTTTGATATTTCAAATTTTATGACACAATGTTTCCAAACATGATTTTAAAGAGTGAATGTGTGCCCAGCGATAGATTGACGCCCTGTCCTGGGTGTATCTGCCCAGAGGCTAAAAGGTTCTCCCCTGGATGGGCAAGGGGAACCCCCCGTGACCCTAGTAGAGGATAAAGTGGAAAATAATGGATGGATGGATAAATATCAATAATCCATCCATCCATTATCTTACGTTTTATCCTCTACTAGGGTCGCGGGGGGGGGGGTCCCCTTGCCCATTCAGGGGAGAACGTTTCGGCCGCTGGGCAGATACATCCAGGACAGGGCAACAATCTATCTCTGGGCACACTCACTTACACAGACACAAACACACTCTATATGGGGCGATTTGGAGAATTCAATTGACCTTGATCCATATTTTTGGACTGTGGGAGGAAACCAGAGAACCCGGCGAAAACCCATGCGGACACGGAGAGAACATGGAAACTCCACCCAAGCGCTGAGAAGCGAAGGTGCTCACCACTAGGCCTTGATATTTATGTCTGCTGAATTTACCTTAATACTAATAACCTCTGTGTATGGTAAGGACAATCATGTTTGTATACACTAGTTTACTTTTATTCATTTGATTTCAGATATATTAACAATTGAGCTGAATTTCATGAGGTATTTAATTTGAGTTGAAAGAAATGTGGTACTATTGAAATGGTCACGATACTTAATCGGTGCTTCATCCTCTGCTATTTGTGTTATTTATCAGCAAGAGTTCAACTTCTTACCTCCCTCATTAATCACTTTATAGAAAAGATTTAAAGCCATGACTAACAGCACAGCAGATTAAATCATTTGGGATGTTGTTAAGGTCACTAGATAAGTACTGCTTCTGCAGAGGACTGCATGAATGTGACTCATCACAGGAGCATGTTCACTCCTCAAAGCTTTGAGCTCCTCACTTAGGACCAGCTTAATTATTAAAAATGCAATTCACAAAGTTCAAAATCAGTTACGAAAATAAATCAGTTTTTTTTTTTTTTTTTTGTCGCTGTGTTGTAAATAAAACCATACACTATAAAAATGATTTGCTATCCCTGGATGATAATTTATACACTTTTGAAAGACTAAAATGGGAATACGTTGTAGTAGGTGAGTGTCTAAAGCTAAACCAAGAAGAACCAGTCTCATTATTAGATTAACATAGAGTTAACATAAAACATGTTTGCCAGATAAAAAGATATTTGAAAGTTGAATGTGTAAAAATTTATTAGAATTATTATTAACCCACTGTCATCGAATTCATCCCACTGTTCAAAAGAGAATGAACTTCAGATTAATATGTACAAGGCTGCCCACTGCTTGGTGCTCCCTTCACTGGTGTGTGTATGTGTCTGTTCACTGCATGGATGGGTTAAAAATTCCTCTGTGTATAAGAACTGTAGGCTAAATAGATCACTTTATCACATCTTCCTGCTTCCTTAGTTTTCTCCTACATGATATTGAATGATGATATAAAATGATATTAGGTTTAATTGTAGATAGTAATTTTTCCGCATGATGTAAATGTTTGCATAATTTATTTGTTTGTGTATCTGCCCTGTAATGGATTAACAACCTGTTTTAAAAAAGCCATTGATGTTTAATACCTCAGAATATATCATAATATATAAACTTTCAGTGCACTGCTGAAAATTTAAGTGAGAGCAGCACCAAGCATCTGATGATGGAGAAGAGGTGAGACTGGTGCTGGATGATGTAAAAGAAAACAATTGAGCAACAAAGTAGTCAGGGAATCAGCTAAGACATTTCTTGGTATGACAACTGGACAGAGGAAGGAAGAAAATGAGACTTGGTGGTAGAATAAGAAATTGCAGGAAAGATAAAGAAGGAGTAGTTTGGTAAAAAAAAAAATGATAGAGAACTGAAAGAGTAGACAGGAATACAGGGAGATGTTTTATGTTGTTAAAGTTTTTATGTTGTATGTTGTTATATTAGCCTAATCTTACCAACAAGTGAATATTAGTGATTAGCAGCTTTGGCATACTTGTTTATTTTGGATGCAAAATCCCATGCTGTGCTGCTGTTGTATATGAAGGCCTCTAAGTCGATGAGAGTGTTCTAATTTATCTTTTTAAATTGTACAATCAAACTGATTTTCTTGCTTATCCTAAGTTATATTAGCGTGTTCATTGTTACAAATAATTAAGTACTACTTAAATTCACTATTTAACTAAGTAAATAGGAAACTTGAAAACCGATCATTTTAACTAAACACTTATAATAACTGGCCCACAAAAAAGTCACTAGCAGTGGATTGTTTTGACACAGCCACCACAATCAGAACTTTTGACAGCTTTTGTACAACACAAATGTCAAAGTGAAATAATAATTAACAATTTAAAAAAAAAATGTCCTGCTGTATTATTGACTATTACACTGGAAATCTCAAAGAAAACATATTTCAACATATATGGTGGCAGCCATTTCCCCACTTAGAGCAACTGTTACAACTGATGTGCACTTGCTTCAAATGTGTACATATGTAGACTGTAAAATTGTAAATCCATCCATCCATTATCTTCCGCTTTATCCTCTACTAGGGTCGTGGAGGCGGATACACCCAGGACTTGGCGCCAATCTATCGCTGGGCACACACTCATTCACACAAACACACTCTATATGGGGCAATTTGGAGAATTCAATTCACCTTGAGCCATGTTTTTGGACTGTGGGAGGAAACCGGAGAACCCGGAGGAAACCCACGCGGACACGGGGACACGGGGAAACTCCTCCAAGATTGGGATTCGAACCGGGAATCCCTAGTGCTGAGAGACGAACATGCCTCTATTCCACCGTGCCGCCAAAATTGTAAATCATTAAGGTAAATTAAATGCAAGCAGGAAAGCAACGCTTTAATACCACATGTTACCTTTAAAGTAAAAGTGTAAGAGAACTATTTGTGTGCTATTTGTTCAATGCATTGGTACTGCTTGTTAGTCTCATACGCCTTTTTTTTCATTCATTGCGCTCTCACTCTCGCTGTTACGATCTGATGATGCCATGGCTTGGAAGTAGTCCAGAGCTGAAGGTGGTCCAAAGATAGTCTTTAATGCCGAATTAAGAATAGTCTTAAATACAGACACCGGGTGAAATCAGACGCGATACAACACCACGACGCGACACGACATGAACATGACATCAAAAAATGGTACAACACTAAACACTGAGAAAGGTGGCGTTTTTAAAAATATACACGACAGGAAACACAGCTGAACCGTATAGAAGGAATGCACTAGTTCACAAGAATTAATTAAACTGTAAACACTCACGGCAGGACCAGACAACATAAATTAACAAATAATACCATCAGGACCAAATAGTGGCTGATAAGCCATTCTGAATTACTAATAAATTAGTAATTAATACCATTATTAATAGAGCTGCTGCGCTGATGTGACACTCTCTCTACTTTTCGGGTGTTCTCTACTATTCGGCCATAATCAAACTATGTTGCAACAAAGTGTGGCTCAACCTATCTGTCTATCCTTTTCATCACTGCTTTTCAGACACCAAACATCACATTATCGTGTATTTTTCAATAAACACAGCTGTTGAACACAGCAGTGGTTTCTGATGGCCGTGATGCCTTTTCCACAGTGTTATCTTGCCATCTGATGTTATGCTCTTGGCCGGCAGACGAAATCTTGGGCTCACATGTTCTAATTTATACTAACAAGTCATTTGGGCATATAGAGAGCAAGGATAATCATTGCTATAGGAAGCTTCAGAAGCTTTTTAAGGCTGTGTTCTTCAGTCTCTTATAAGGGTAACTTGTGTGGCAGACTGCAACATACATGACAGGGTACCAGTAGCAGCAGATTATCCCATGGACTTAACATTATAATAGCTTGAAGTGACAGCAATGAGGCATTATGGGACACTCTTTTTATGGGGATATTCTTATGCCTGCCACATTGTGGTTGGTGTCTTTCTTTTCTGCTTTACTAATTAACCTTGATCTTATCTATCATTATTACTGTTTACAATAAAGCCTATGTTGGCATTGACAAATTCTGTTGCAGATAGGAATTTCATGAAGGCTCTCATTCATCAGCTTTCAGTTTCTGTCTCATTATCAGATCAGATTTCCCTTGTACATAAATCCTCACATTGGTAATATCATCATAGCTCTCTAATGACATGGCAGTACCAAAAAATTACACAGCAGACTTTGCCTTGCCTAAAAAGCTGCTTTCACTTACCCTCAAATAAACATTTGTTTCACCCATTATCAGTTTCTCATTTTCACACTTCACATCAGGGTTTTTTAGAACTTATGGAATCCTTTGATAAGCAATTTGCCACTACCTTGCTGACTCATAGGAGGTGTGACTGCACAGTTTATCTGTCTGAAGGCATTAAAATATCCTTTTCTTCAAACCCTACCCAGACAATTTAGAAGTAAGACTAAGAATTTTTCAATAAACTTTTCATTTCATTACAAAGGATGTAATGTCTTAGTAATATTTTTCAAGCTGTTGGGCAAACACGAGTTTTGCCCTTACAAACCCTTCCAAATCAAATTCTATGTTTATATAAAAAGAAATCAGTGTGGGACTACAGAAGATGAGTGTTGTCTGTAGATCCTCCACACAAGTCAGTATTTCAGAATTCTTGTAACAGCAGTAACACTAAATACGTAAATACCAAAAGCTATTTGTTATTCTGTATATTAGGATCCCACACTGTTTTGTCACCTACAAATCAGTGATGGGCATGAACCTAATAAAACTGGTGATACAGATTTTTTGATTGGGATTAGTTTGTAGAAATTAAAAGAAAACACCATATTTCCAAAGAAATTGTTGTTAATAAAAAAGATGCGATGCTTTGTTTTTTAACACCACAGTCTCATTTCTGTAAGGTATTTTACCATAAAATATGTCTGTAATATTGGTGATGTTCAATGTATTTATTGTAAAATGCAATACATGAGGAAATATAATATGGTGATGGTATAATTTTGGCCTTGGGTAAATTATGACCAAAGTTTTATCCTCACCACAGTGTGGATCTTTGCATGTTTCTCTCATATCATCGATGAATTTCTTACCTCTGTTTTTTCCACAGTACAAATACATGTAATTCAGAATAACAGGACATACAACCGCTCCCACACATGACTCTGTGCATATGTTTATCTGCACAACTAATTATTAAAATGTCAATACACAACAGTATTAAAGTAGTTTAGCCTATGGGTTTGCGACATCAGCAGTGTTCATATATGATTCACACCAGCCCGTGTGACATACATATAACGTCATCCTGTAAAAGAAGAAAACTTTATTTCATCACTAACACATGCGCAAGTGTCCGCTGGGACTTCTCTGATGACGTAGTAGGTTGATTGAATGTGATTGTCTTCCCTGTCTATAAAACAAGGCGGGAGGTGGGTGAGGCTGTTCAGAGACACCAGTCGCAGCCGAAATCACTGAGATTAGTTCCACCTGTTTCAGCACCGCGGTCAGCGCTCGAAGAGGAGCCACAAGCTCTCCCACAGTCTGAGCGACATGTAAGTACACTATCATTTTCTGCAACGAACTTTACACTAAGCAATATATTTCCACATGTTTTAACTATTTAAACTTTGGTGTCACCTTGACACAATGACTTGACGATCACCAATAAATTAAACTATTTCTAATTTTATATTCTATTTATAAACTATCACTTGCACAACTGTACATGCAAAATGACTTGCCACTCATACTTTATTTGCTCAGCATTTACATTTGTTGCATGTTCGAAACAACAATCAAAACAGTTGTATATACATTTGTAATATCTGCCAAATTCAACACACAAAAGCATCGGAATATTAATCATTTCATTTATTTATTAATAAATGAAAGCATCCTGTATAATGCTGCGATGTTCGCTTTCTCATTAACAAGCTTCAATAAAGTTAACCCAAGCTTTAATGAAAAAGGCAGCAGGGAAATAAAGGGGTGCTGTTTATTGCAGGTGTAAGGCGATGTTACATAGGAGCGCGCCTCAGCTGCTGCTCCTCGTAGCGATCTGCAGCATCTTTTACATGCGGACTCTCAGTTTGCCGCTCGTTTCTGCACGGTAAGAAATCGTTCCTATTAAAGGATGTTTAAGTTTAAATGGGTCTAATCGCTGCAAATTCACTGCAGTTATCCATCAGAGAAACTACTGGTTATGTTCAATTAAGAGATTGAACACTAAAATAGAATTATTGTCACTAAATTAATGTTAAGAGTTTGTGTTAGTCCCGATACTTAGTTTTGTGTCCTATTTTTAAAATCCTGTTTGATATCGTGTTATTAATCCTGTGTGTGTGTGTGTGTGTGTGTGTGTGTGTGTGTGTGTGTGTGTGTGTGTGTGTGTGTGTGTGTGTAGAGGTGCGCGGCACGCGGACGGTTTGTTCACCAGCGGCTACAGCAGGCTTCTGGGTCAGCTATCAGCCAGGCGCTACTTGGAGTCCCTGATCGGCAAACGTGTCAGGTATTTAAAGAGATTGAGTACCTACCCTCAATCTACAAGTGTTGTGCATTAGCAGTATTTAGCGGTATCTTTTTTAAAAAATACTGAAAAATACTGTTTTATTATTACAAACATGATATAATTAGTTTGCTTACTCATTCCAATTATTACCTTAAAGTGGTGCTACGTTTGTAAAAGCAAAAATATACATTTTTGATTGATTAGAACACCACAACCAATTTTATTATATATTTTTATTTCGTATTATAATTTCAAAAGTAATTTTGTTTATTCCTTTAGTATAGTTTGTGTGCTGTCTTGTTGATTTAGTATGCTACATGGCATAAATGTGTGAACTCACCAAAAGTAATTCCCTGTATGTGTACCATAATTGGCGAAATAAAGCAGTTCTGATTCTAATTCAGAATTTTTTTTCTTTAATATTTCACTACTGAACAAAATCCATGCAGGTCATTTTAAACGTTAGTGAATTCTTTTTTTAGGATGTAACTGACTTAAAATCCTTATAATATATTGGAATTAGGCTGTTGAATCATTAGTAAATAGCTAAAACTTTTATATTAATAGATTATACATACTTATTTATAATCTTATACTAATTTTAATTTGGTATTAAACAGTTTTGTTCACATTTTAAAATGTATATTTTTTTAGTGGTCTTAAATCATTCATTCATGCATACATTCATTATCTTCCGCTTCATCCTACATTAGGGTCCACAACTTATTTGGGGGGGGGGGTTCCCCATGCCCATCCAGGGGAGAACGTCTTGGGCGCTGGGCAGACACACCCAGGACAGTTTGGGCAATTTGGAGAACACAATTGACTTGATCCATGTTTTTGGACTGTGGGAGGAAACCGGAGAACCCGGAGGAAACCCACACGGACATGGGGAGAACATGGAAACTCCAACCAGATGGGGATTCAAACCTGAAATCGGTCTTAAATCATTAGTCACTAAAATAGGAAGTTCTCTGCCACCATTTGCTTATCACTTCTCATTCTGTCAGTGAACTGCTAAGAGAAAAGACAAGAAACAAAAGCTAGAATTTTGGGTTGGGTTTTCATTTGGGTTTGCTTCATTTCATTTGGGTTTGCTTCATCTTGTCCTGTTAGCAATTAATGAGAATCCTGCTGTAACTGTCCTATCCATTTCAGTAATGAATTCTTGGGAGATCAGATGCCAGTAAAGCGTCATTCAGATGCAATATTCACAGACAACTACAGTCGTTTCCGCAAGCAGATGGCAGTGAAAAAATACCTGAACTCTGTATTAACTGGAAAGAGGAGGTAAAAATAACACAAGTATGTTTAACTGCTACATTGTATTTACTATTGTTCTACTGGATGATGGAATTTATTTTAATGCATGTAGTCTAGAAGACTCTGCCTACGAGCAGGAGGAGTCTACTCCAGGAGAGACCACATACCGAGAGAGCTATGATGATATAACTGTAGATGAATATTTAAATCATATACCTATGGTAAGCATGGTTTGCTATAACATGTATTTCATTAGCAGTTTGTGCTGTTACATTGTTAATGGTTCTGTTATTTGATCTCTTCCTGTAGTTTTGTTTTTTCTATAAACATGTTATTGAATTAAAAGCTAATTGTGATTATTCTCTCTCTTTTCCCACCCCCTTTTTTCTCCCTGTTTTAGCCACTCTGAGGATGATTGCTCAATAATAAGACAGGATTATCAGTGACTGTAATTGACATTTCCTATAGAATCTAGAATACAAGCATTTAGTTCTGCAACAATGTGTCTCAGCAACAATTAAATGTGATTATCTGTAAAGTAAATGTTTACAGTGTATATAAGAATAAACATTCCGATTTTTTATTTGGTCCACTTACACATTTCTTTCCATATATTATCTGTTAACATTAGATCAATAAATGCTTTGAAATAAGTTGTGGACTGGCATAGTATAATAAGAGAATTACCATTAAGACCCTGAAGGGAATATTGTGTATTAGCTTTAGATATGCTGTGATTGTGTACAATGTTATGCCTAATAGATTTTGTAAATTTAAATAATTTTATAATGATATATTGCTGTTACATCTGTTGATTTTAATCATGAGAGTATTTTCAGGGCTGGGTAGAACAAGGGTGTTAAAGAATCTTTATTTTTGCCATTCAATTATAATAAAAGTTTGAAGAGTGGTTTAAGATTTGAGTGCACTTATTGTAGGTAAGCTGGCTTCTGGTCACTCCAACTAATTAAAAAGCTATTAGCTCATCATCAACTACCTTGTTTCTACAGTCAATATACATGTTAACAGTTTACTCTAATATATAGATGCACTTTGTATCTCTACAATTACAGACTTAACAGTCCATCTGCCCATATACATACTGTCTTCTCTTTACTCTGTCCTCCATTTGTCAGGAACCCCCTCAGTACCAGGTGCATACTATTCATTATTAGCACTACAGTGACACGTAGTGGTGGTGTGTTAATGTGTGTTGTGATGAATTGGACACAATAGTGCTGCTGGAATTTTTAAATACTTAATAATCCACTAATTAAAAAGTTTAGTCTCTAATGTCCCATTGACATTATCTTGTAAGCACTGATGAAGGCTTAGAGGATGACTACCACAAACTGTTCAGCAACTAATAAGCTATATATTTTAATACTTGTAATTACTGTATATGTGTGTAATACAGTTAACAGTGAGTATATTGTTCAAAACTCTAGCAGCTCTGCAATGTCATTTCCCTCATAACAGCACAACACACATTAACACACTACCACCAAGACAGTGCAGTGCTGTTATCTACAACCAAAGTAATAATTGCTCTGTGGCTAAGTCTGGTCTGGAATGCAGACTTAAGTAGTAAAGAAATGATGCAAATAACAGATAGACTACAGTGTGTATTAATGGGGCTACAAAGTGCTTCTCACAGGTAACCTGAACCTAAAAAGGACAATGAATTGTGGAAACAAGGAGGTGTACCTAATAAAGTAACCAGTGGGTTTATATAGCTGCTAAATACAAAATAACTATATATATATATTTCTGCACACAGTGTAACCTAGAAATTGATTTTCACTTCATAATACACTAGACACTTTGTATGGCTGGCAAAGTGGTTAGCACATCTGCCTCTCGGCGGGCAAGAATCGTCATTGGGGCAGAGTTTTCATGTACTTCCCGTGTCCGTGTGGGTTTTCTCCATTTTCTCCAGTTTCTAAATTGCCCCTACGGTGTGTGTTTGTGAGTGAGTGTGTGCCTAGCAATATATTGGCATCCTGTCCTGGGTGTATCTGCCCAGCAAACGAAACGTTTCCCTGTGGATGGCCATGGGGACCCCCCCCCTCCTCCATAACCCTAGTAGAGGATTAAACAGAAAATAATGAGATGAGAGACATGTTTTATTATACTTTGCATATATAAATTTCAGTTTCAGTATTTGATGTGCACCATTGCGCAGCAATTGCACATTAAACTAAACATTTACTGTTTGCACATCAGAGCAGCTGAATTTGCAGTGGATGCAACAGTATGGGGTAGGTACACCACCATCATGTTTTAGTCAGATGAGGGTTTCTGTTCCTGTTCCTATTTTATTTCTCCAATTTGAACACTTTTTTTTATTTACATTGTTCTTTTTTGGCCACAAAACCTTTTTCCAACAACCGTCTTGCTTTTTTTTTTTTCTTGGGGAGTACACTTCTCCTTTGAACTCTGCCATTCACAAAATTCTTGTTTAGCGCTCTACTAATTGTAATTACTAGACTATCAAATATGGTACCCTCTTACATGAAACTCATTGTATCAATTATTGTATCATTAATCAAAACTGAATCATTGTAAACTGGCCTATAGTGTTTTCATGGGTTGGACACAACTGAAAGGATATGCATTCAAAACCTTACCGTTGGCTCAGTTCTACTGGGTTGTTTATCCCTATAAAATCCCTACATTTAATTAACAGATTCAAGGATGGACTTTAGATCAACAACAACTATGATTAGAGGAAGGAATTACTAAAGAATGCATGTATGAAATTAAAATTAAAGCAGATTAGCGGTGACTCAGTATGTTTACAAGTGTCAAGTGTAGCCTTAGAAAATTGAATCATAAATGTCAGGGGTTACAGAATGCCAGAGCAAACATAAAGTGTATTTGTGAAAAAAGTGGGTTCTATAATTAGACCCAATGTTTATGTCATGTTTAATTAATACTTGTTTTGTCTTTGACCTGGAAAACAGCTTGATTTCTTTATTGATTGAGCTGCTAGATATGAAAGGATTACAATGAAAATTTTAGTGATCTGTTGAACCATATTCTTGTTTTAGTGATCTATTGAACCATATTCTTGTTTTTATTTTATATGTCATTAAATTTAAATTTCAAACCCCATAAAAATATTATTACCTAGATAAAATTATGACCTTTGTTGAAATTGTAACTTATTTAAGTCAAATATCATATTTGACTTCTCTTTATATTATCCACAAAACTATGACTATTCAAGTTTATTGGAAATGTCAGCTTATACAAAATTCCTAATATTAAAAGGTTTAATGGTTTTCTCATTTTTACATTAATGAGGGCAAACAAGGCATGGATCATGACACTGAATATAAATTTGCTATAAAAGTCTGCTAAACGTTTGGCTTATTAATAGGACATCACAAGTCTGGATCCTGGAGATGGCATAACAATCTGTCAAGAATAGAAATGTTAATTGCCTTTCTCTCTGGATGGGAGGTGTGACATTCCTCTTTCTATTCACACACTGTGTGTAGAATACATAAAGTTATTACAAACCCCTCTGAAGTGCGTTGATCTGCCCTTTCACATGTACTAAAAACAGATTCTCATGCTGTTTTCTCATATGTTAGGACAAGGACATCACTTGCCCACTTAATTACAAATGTCAAAGAATCTGTGTGTGGTTAAGTTACAATACAGCTAAGAATTGAAAGTAACCAAAAATACATTTTTGTAGCACATACTGCAATATTTACCAACAACAAATAATTGTTATAGTATAGTATAGTATATTAATTTTTATTTTTTAAAAAACTATATGTTTATTCATCAGGAATGAAATGCCTATGGGAACTAATGTCAACTAATCAAATATCCTCTATTTCTCATTATCTACAACCATGAATCCTCAACTCTGCATAGCGAGGATTGATATCTGACAGTGTAAAAGCCATTTACTTAGGTTTTGTGCAGTATACAATATTTTTTAAGGATGAGAGCAGGACAAATTGAATCCAAGACTAAGCCAATGTGTAAAATTGTGTGATGTAGTTCAGATGCTGGATGATTTAGCCCTGTATGGAGACTGGCAAATCATTAACACTCATTACTGCTGGGGTAAATGGATGTGTGGAATGCTGAAGGTAAAAATAGAATGGATTCTGGCCAGTGTATGGACCAGACCCCTGTGCACTGGTAATTGCTGTTGTAGCACTTTCTCTGTAGAAATGGTCTACCAGAAACCCCCATTTTCATATGTGTGTGTGTACAAAGAGACGGTGCAAGAAAAAGTTCAGATTCATGTTCTATTTTCACATCTGTCACATTTGTACAAGACTACAGGAACACCACTGGTTGATGACTGGCCTTTGCATTGAATACTAACCCTTTCCTTTCCAGTATATGATTAAATTTTTCAATTTCTTAACTGCAATAATATTTTTACAAAATGGTAGATCTGTTGTAGTTGTTTTTAATTAGTGGTTTAATTACTTGGTTTAAGAAATTATTTTAGTTAAGTTCAAATAAAGGGTACACAAAGGTGATAAGCCTTTGGGGATATTATGAATTACACAACAATGGTACCAGAGACAATACAGTTAGATGCAGGGCCAATTTAAATGAATTAACAAGTCAAGTGTTCTCTAAAAAGGGTTTTGACTGTGAGAAAAGAGTTATAATTACCAAAAGGAAATTCAGGAAATTTAATTAAATTAGGATTTTGTTTAAAATTCTTTAAATAAATAAATCTTTCTGTCCAGCTGGTCCTTGTATACAATAATTGTATGCCTTGTCTAGCATACAAATGTAGCAGAATATGAAATATTCATAGTAGCATTTGTAACTTTGTAACCTTTGTAAATCTGTGTCAATTTTACAGTATATGCAAATATATGCCAGTAATTCACTATTTCCAATTCATTGGACCTGATGACCATGACTATTTATGACTAAAACTCTGAAGGTATTATACATAATAAAGGTGTTACAGGGGCTGGGGAAAAAAGTGTGACTGCTTGATTCACACCAATGGGGAATGAGAACGGTCAGCCCTTGGTTGCAAAGAGCCCAGGCACTTCTATGACAGATAGCCTGTGTTATAGGATGGGATGTCAGTCTGACTCCCCGAGGCGCCACAACCCGCCCCCAGATGAGTCAGGATGTGCCACAAATGGTTAAGTGGAAAAGGGGGCACAAATAACACTGACAGAAATGGCAACAGGCAGCCCGATGTCTTTTACCAAGTGATTTAGGACAGGAGCTAGAACACGCAGCTCAGTAAGAGGGTTAAAGTATAATTGTGAGAGGCATGATTGTAAAACCACTACACTCACAGCCATATTTAGTGATTTAGTGAAGCAGCAGTGTTTTGTTCACACCACCTCAAATCCAACCCTGAGTTTGCTGTGGATGAAACAGCCCAGACAGCAAAGCACACTTTGTCTACTAAGCCATGCCTCACTTTCTGAATATGACCAGGCACTGTTCTGCAAAATAATAATAATAATAATAATAATAATAATAATAATAATAATAATAATAATAATAATAATAATAAATTTAAACGAGTGATAGGATAATGATCAGGTTGATAATAAGCTGTTTTTCCCTGTTGACCTTATGTTGTTCTCTCATTTGTAAGTCACTTTGGATAAAAGCATCGCCACAGTTAGAAATTACTAAATGTAAATGTATTGTAAATGCAAAAATAGAAACAAACACAATTAAGCATTTGTCTTTCTGATATATTAATATAAGCCTTTATTTTAACATGTAAACGGACTTATAAAACATATAAACAGATTGCTAATGTTATTTTATTAGACAGTTCAGATGGTCTTTTAAATTTTCAGCAAAAAAAGAAAAAGAAAAAAAGAAAAACACAACGATTTTTTAGTGTGTGGCAGGTATAAGTTTCTGTAATTATTTAGGTTTGAATGAAAACACCTATAGTATTTTGTAAATAAATCTTTAAGTAAAATTCACACATTTGGTTTTATAAAGTATCCTCACTGTTATAGAATTTGGTTTTGTCTTTTTGTACTGCATAGTTGTGAGTGTGAATTGAACATGTGAGTGTGAATTGAATGGGAACATATGTAAACATAATTTTTAGGTCAAAGAATGCCCTTATGACCGCTTCAGTCATGTAGATTTATTGGAACTGAAGTGGTTTAATAAATCAATGTTAAATAATAACATGTAATCCCTTAGCTCTTGTCTCTTTAAAAGGTCAACTCTCAGATTAATTATCCAACAAGAAAGGAACAAATGATGAAAAATCTTTTGACCCAGCATGGTTTAATGATAGGAAATTCATTCCAGTTTGAGGGACAGCACATGAATATAAACAGAATTCATGTTTGTTAATGCATGTACTTTATATACTTAAAAAGACATTTTAAAATAAATGTCGGTCTGTTCAGATGGAAAAAAGCATTAATTAAAAGGAAAGATTATTTTACATTACATTTGGTCATTCAGCAGACACTTTTATCAAAAGTAACTTACAAGCATCCCAACTTGGGGTCACATCACTGAGTCGGTGGTCATACAGAACCCCTGAAGCAATGAGAGTCTTGCTCAAGAACACACACTGATAATTAAAGTGAACCTGGGATTTGAACCACCAACCTTCAGATTGATAGCCCAACACCCTAACCACTGAGCTACCATACCCCCACACCCCTGCTATTTAAAAATATCATTTTTTGAATTATTTCAAGGCATCAGTCAGAAAGCTGAAACTTGATGTTTCACCAAAGAAGCTTCCCAACAGGACAATGATCTGAAGCATTTCTCTAAATTGTTACAAATCAGCACTTTTAGCATTTAAAATAAATTTAAAAAAATAATTAAATGTTGCCAAGTCATAAAACTATATGTGAACTGTTACATTAGAATTCATTCCTGAAAAAATAAGCATTTTAGATTATTTGGAAATGACTCCAAGAGAAAATAATAAAAATATTTAGTTTCCAAATTTTCACAGTGAATATAATTTGTAATGTTAGAAAAACATATTTTGTAGATCTTTAGTTGGGTGTGTGTCTATGTATGGACTTTTGACCAAAATGGTGTACCAGTGTGTATACACAGAATTCAATACCAAAAAGATTAAAATAGGTGAATAATCTGAAAAACGAATAAGTATATTCCTACTTTGTAAGCTTCTATGCCATACATGTCACGGCTACATTGCTAAACCAAATTACTTCTAAATAGATTAAAAAAGCAGGAACAGTAAAAGGACAGTCAGCTACACACTGACATTTTAGATGGAGAAGAGAATGCCTGAGGAGCCAGGAGTGGCAGACTCAGTCAGGTCTGTCACATCTCCGATTGGTACTGGTGGAGCACAGGCGCTAATGGCTGTCCTGCCCTTTCAGTCATTTTTTTATTGCACACACATCAACTTGCCCTTGTTTGCTTTCTCTTGTCCTCTACTTATTTCTAGTGCTGGTGGACTTACTATTCATTTGTGCCTCATACACAGTTAAAAAATGTGTACAACTTAATAGTAAGATGTAAAAAATACATCATAGTACCCGAATCATTTCTTCCTATATATAAATAAAATTCTGGAGAGATAATTTATATTGTTTTTAATAAACTACTTCTTATTTCTATCAAATTACAATACATCAAAAAAATATAAAATGCATTTTTAACCTACCATTTTAGTTGATGTGACCCAAATGGCAAAATGAATATTGCGTGAATATGAGTAACATGCTACATCATTTTGTGTACTTCTAATTAATAAACAGGTAAATTTTAGTTAAACCAATTTCTAAACATAATACACTAATGCAGACTGTACAAAAGATAATTGCTTACTTATATATTTAAGTACTTTTTTCCACTTAATATATTGTTAAATTTTTACTATGCAAAATGTTAAGATTAAGTAGCTTCTCCAAACTCTGAGGCATTGTGTATTGTGGTCATGTAAATTAATATTTCAGGTCTTTTCCATCCATCCATCCATTATCTTCCACTTGTCTGGGGTTTGGGTCGCGGGGGGCAGCAACCAAAGTAAGGAGACCGAGACCTCCCTCGCCCCAGCCGCCTCCACCAGCTCGACTGGAGGAACCCAGAGGCGTTCCCAGACCAGCTGAGAGATATAATACCTCCAGCGTGTCCTGGGTCTTCCCTGGGGTCTCCTCCCAGCTGGACTTGCCTGGAACACCTCCCTAGGAAGGCGCCCAGGAGGCATCCTTACCAGATGCCCGAACCACCTCAACTGGCTCCTTTTGATGCGGAGGAGTAGCGGCTCCACTCCGAGTCTCTCCCGGATGACCGAGCTTCTCACCCTATCTCTAAGGGAGAGCCCAGCCACCCTGTGGAGAAAACCAATTTCAGCCGCTTGTATTCGCGATCTTGTTCTTTCGGTCAGTACCCAAAGCTCATGACCATAGGTGAGGGTCGGAACGTAGATTGACTGGTAAATCGAGAGCCTTGCCTTATGGCTCAGCTGACAACAGACCAGTATAGGGTCCGCATCACTGCTGATCCCGCGCTGAACCGTCTGTCAATCTCACGCTCCATCATACCATCACTCGTGAACAAGACCCCGAGATACTTAAACTCCTCCACTTGAGGCAAGATCTGATCCCTGACCCAGAGAGGACTCTCTACCCTTTTCCGACTGAGAACCATGACCTCAGATTTGGAGGTGCTGATTTTCATCCCGGCCGCTTCACAAACCGATCCAGTAAGAGCTGAAGTTCGCAGCCTGATGATGCTAACAGGACCACATCGTCTGCAAACAGCAGCGACGTGATCCTCAGATCACCAAATCGGACACCCTCCATTCCCTGGCTGCCCCTAGAAATTCTGTCCATATTAATTATGAACAGAATCGGTGACAAAGGACAGCCCTGACGGAGTCCAACCCTCACTGGAAACAAGTCAGACTTACTGCCGGCCATGCGAACCAAGCTCCTGCTTCGCGAATACAGGGACTGAATGGCCTGTAGTAAGGAGCCATGTACCCCATACTCACGAAGCACCTCACAAAATACCCCGAGGGACACAGTCGAAAGCCTTCTCCAGATCTACAAAGCACATGTAGACTGGTTGGGCAAACTCCCATGAACCCTCGAGGAATAAGTATATTCCAGGTCTTTTCTTGAAAAGAAAATGCACGTTCATCTGGACCATGAACCATCCAGAATGTTATCAGTAATAAGTCCAAAAGTCAGGGTCTGTAATGTCAGTGACCTTGGCAAAGAAAATCTACACTTCTGTGATGGCAGCATTTAAGCAAAGAAATATACTGAGATATCAGAGCAATACACACTCACTTCAAGATGACATGTTGCATGTCCATAATATCTGCAAAGAAATAAACTTTAAAGTAAATTGTTTAAGCTTAAACCTAGCCATCTAAATCATCCAGCCAACAATTTAATATGGTCATGAAATAGGATAATGATCTCAAAACCCCATTAAATCTTCAACAGAATAGCTACAAGACAAAAAAAAACTATTGCCAGGGCCCAGATGAAGTTCAGATTTCTAATTTAAACTCTTTGTTAGGACCTTAAAAAACTGCATAAACAAAAGCCTAAAGCAGACACAATGTTGTACAGAAGAGTGAAATAAAGAATGATATGAGAGATTGATGTAGTGATTCAGAAACTAATTTTAAGTTATTAATACTAAATGTGGTTCTACATGTAGTTCCATTACGTGCATGACTTCATTAATGAACAGGACCACCACAGAACTGGTAGCCTACTATTTAGGATTAGACAATGACCAACACAAACCCTGCAAGAACAGGGCTGTGGGGGTTCATATTATTTGAGAACACTGTGGCGACTTGGGGAAAATATTACAAAGAGACCAGAAAATTCTTCCCCCCCCACAAGCACATTCAATCATTTGCCAGTTTAATACACTAGAAACACATTTACATGCACCATATTTCCAAACAGAATTTTGGGGACTATTTTTATATTTGCTGTAAATCCCACATGGCTGTAACACTGTAAAGCTGCTTTGTGACAATGTACTATTGTTAAAAGGGCTATATAAATAAATGACTTGATCATGAACTTGAATATGGGAAGGGGCAGTAGCCTGACCACCAAAACAGAACATAAACAGGACTATGCGCCATAACTTATCTGCAGGATTTTTTAAAATAATTTAAATTTTTATTTATTATAAAGAAATATACTGTATATATTTCATAAAATACGTTTGTTTTATATATCCCTATTATACTGTAAATCCCCTATATATGGCCCTTCTCTGGATGTTGTGATTAACCCTGTGCTCACCTTATAAGTCGCTTTGGATAAAAGCGCCTGCCAAATGACCAAATGTAAATGTAAGAGTTCACACGTTTCAGTGTTGAGCTATAAGCTGCCACCAGAGGGCACTCTTCTCTAGCGTCTGAGTTGAACGACGCAATAAGGATTTGTACTCTCCAATGATCTTAATCTTTCTGCCCCATTAGTACTTAAGTGCAGAAGAATATTAATATATAGCACTGCTGATTAGGCAAATGCAACACGATTGCTCATTGACTAAAGAAAACCTAGAACATTAGCTTCTATATTTATCATTTCCATTTCATAGGAAATTATATATCCATATAAGGAAGTGTTAATACTATCTCTATTGGTAGTCAGTGTCTCTTTGCAAGTGCTGCCTCCTGCTTGTAAAGCACATTTTTAACTTACCAACGTAGTTATTGCAGGTTGCACCATTATTCACTTTGTACATTTTATCACTACATAACTACCAAAAATAAAAAAAACACAGAAGTTGTTTTATCCTGGTACTTTTTTGTTCCAGTTTTGGGGACTACATTTGATCTTTACTTAATTCCGTAAGTTTCAAAAACACTAAAAGCCTGAATTCTAATCACTCTTAGAATTCGGAATTAAAAACACTGGTGTTGCGGACAAGTATTTGATTTCTCTTAGAATGGATGGAACACCACAAAAAACAGAAAAGTTTTAAAAAATATATAACATTCTTTATTCACATGAATATTTACATTTTCCTTTGACAAGACAAGCTTATATAATTTATATTTACTATACACATAAAAGCACAGATACAACTGTTATATCCATTATTGAGAAGGCTGTTAAATCCTTTCAATATTTTGGTTTTTTGTATAAAAGCATTTTTATAACAATGTCAGACAGCATCATCTGTCTTTTCACATTGGACACTTACAATATTTAAAAAGGTATTAAAAAAGTCATTTAAACAATATATTAAAAGTGTCATTAGTGGTTGTCTTTTTTAACTGCAGCTCACAGCCGCCTAACATTTCGCTTGCTGAGGGCAGAACCAATTAAATGGACCTTTTGACTACGTGGAATTGACCGTACCATGCCTCTTTGGCATGGCGTTGACCCATGGTATTTTGACTGGCACGTTGAGCAGAATTCAAAGGCACAACTAACCCGCATGCACACAGCTCGTTGCATGTCAGAGTCGAATCGCGCCGGAGAGTTACACAGACGGCAACATTTCAGTGACTCATGCTTTTTCAACGATTTAGCAGCCTGAAAGAAGGAGAGAGAAGAAATAAATAAATAAAATAAAAACCTGTTAACGGATTCTAGCAGTCCATAATCAGAACGTATTATTTTTAAAATATGTCTGTAAAGTATAAACTGACAAACAGGATTACAAGTAATATAGTTAAGATGCTTCATGCACATTACAGAAGGTAACTTAACATCTGTCAAATTAATTCCCATGTACCTCGTGAAATTCATTAAAACGGCTTTTCCCGGGTGCAGGCAGAGAGCCTTCGGTCTGACTCTGGTTCTTCTTGTGGATGGGTGTGGAGGAGGCTACATTCTGAAGGCAAGAAAACACGACTCTGCTAAGGCCAAAGTCTCTGGATAAAGACCCTCTAGACCTTACAGAATCCTGGAAACACAGGAGTTAGAAGTGAAAACGAGAAGCATGTCAAATGGCATTTGACACAACAGAATGTGGCTTACTTTCAGCATTTCTTCACCATCCGTACATCTCTGACGGGCTCTTTCATCTTGGCAGATTATTTCCCTCCACGTCTTGCTTACATTCTTACAGCTGTAAACACAAGTACTTAATATTAAAACTGCACTGAAATGGTGTAAAGGTTAAATGCAGTGTGGACCATGCCATACCTTATTAAGTCACAGTCACCTAATAGACTTAGAATGATTGATAAGATGTGTCTCATATTTTTCTGAAACAGGCCACAAAGAACGTCCACATTATCCAAACCAATCTTGGTTCCAATGACGTTATGGAGTCCATGTTGTTCAGCCAGTTCGTCAATGACACTCCAGTCATAACATTGGCTTCTTCTGTAGCCATTAGCCAACTCTCGACAAACATCCTCCTGAAATTTCAGTACTGGGAGACAAAAGCTGCTGGATTCGGAATGGACGTCTGGAGATGTGCACCTCTGCACGACTTCACTAGCACCTGCATCACTTTGTTCCAGTTGGCTGTTGTAAAGCGACAGGTAACCACTGTCTTCAGACAGATTGTGGCTGCTCGAGAGAAGATCCTCATCTGGCGGCACCTCAGATGGAGACCTTTTCTCGCTGTTCTCTTTGTTGTGACGACCTTTTGGCTGGCAGGTATTATGGCGGGAGCTGGAGGAAGGAGGGCAGACGGCGCCCGCGCTTTTCTTCTGACCCTTTAATCCAGAGCTGCTTTCTATTTTTTTGTCATGAAGCCGAGAGTCGGCCGAAGATCTGCTGCGAGCCAAACACTTCATAACTGCGATTCCACGTTAAAAGAGCTAGAAAAGGAAATACAGTAACACGAAGTTTAGAAGATCCGTATCGCTGAACACGAGCGCTTATCACGATCATCCTAAAACTGTTTTCAGAAGCCATTTAAAAAGCTTTAAAACACGACTCTCTGTACCAAGAGTCATTTTGTGCTTCCGACCACCAACGTGCAGACATTTTAACACGTACACACATCCATCCAGTTGACTCACACACACGAGGACATCGAGTTCGAGCCCGATCATTGTATTTTATTCCTAACTTCGGCTGAGTGGTGTGAACAAATGGGTAATGGAGTAAAACACATCTTATTTCGTTGTATTGGTGGTCGATAAACAATCAAATGATTTATGTGGACCGGTTCGAAGGCTAATGTAGCAGATTAGCTTCCCCGTATTGGCGGGGGTTTAAAGCACATACATCTAATAACCCGTGTTAATTTAACTACTGCTAACTAACACGTCTTGGTGTTTAAATCAGCACTGCTGAGCATTAGTCTTCGTGTGTTGTTACTATACGGATAAGAGCGCGCGGCTGAGCCGCACCATGAGAGCCGCTGAGCGCAATGTAAAGAATCAGTCTTACCAAATTCAACTGTTCCAGCTGTTCAACAGAGCTGCCTTCATCAAAAACACATGATCAGCAACGAACCATATTTAACATGACCATTTAGCTCCCCTGTTTTTAACTAAACGAATCCCCGACGAATGATAAAAGCAAAGGGCCAGCAGAGAGAAGAGCGCCATTCAATTCACGTTTTGAATTTCGCGTCCTTTGCGTCGCAACCAATCAAAGCTCAAGGCGGGACCTTTAAACATCCCAAAACCAATAGAGGACCTGAGCGAAATCAGTTTCGTAGCCTCATCATTAACCTGCCCATTTTCGAACAAGAACCATTCCGATTGGTTAGACGCAAATACTTGAATTGTTTTTTCGACGGTCATAAATTAGACTATGCTTTCTTCCGCCTAAAGACAATTTAAACGAATTATATAGCGGAGTGTTAAACACCCGAAAGACAGGGAAATAAATGAATGGTGTTCAGATACCATGGAGGAAAGTTACTGCGTTGGAAGATGACGTCATACATAAAGACATAAAGACGCCTTCACTGTTTTCGGAATAAAAACTAACAATTTGAAGTGAGATCGATATTTCAAGTGTATTAGGTTCATAGATTTCAATGTAGGGGCGGCACGGTGGCTTAGTGGTTAGCACGTTCGCCTCTCAGGGCTAGGGATTCCCGGTTCGAATCCCCATCTGGGTGGAGTTTCCATGTTCTCCCCGTGTCTGCGTGGTTTCCTCCGGGTTCTCCGGTTTCCTCCCACAGTCCAAAAACATGGATCAAGTCAATTGATTTCTCAAAATTGCCCCATATAGAGTGTGTCTGTGTGAGTGAGTGTGTGCCCAGCGATGGATTGGCGCCCTGTCCTGGGTCTATCTGCCCAGCGCCCGAGACGTTCTCCCCTGGATGGGCATGGGGAACCCCCCCCCCCCCGGGACCCTAATAGAGGATAAAGCGGGAGATAATGAATGAATGAATGAATGAATTTGAAGTGAGATCGATATTTCAAGTGTATTAGGTTCATAGATTTCAATGTAGGAGCGGCACGTTGGCTTAGTGGTTAGCACGTTCGCCTCTCAGCGCTAGGGATTCCCGGTTCGAATCTCAATCTGGGTGGAGTTTCCATGTTCTCCCCGTGTCTGCGTGGGTTTCCTCCGGGTTCTCCGGTTTCTTCCCACAGTCCAAAAACATGGATCAAGTCAATTGATTTCTCAAAATTGCCCCATATAGAGTGTGTCTGTGTGAGTGAGTGTGTGCCCAGCGATGGATTGCCGCCCTGCCCTGGGTCTGTCTGCCCGGCGCCCGAGACGTTCTCCCCTGGATGGGCATGGGGAACCCCACTGCGACCCTAGTGGAGGATAAAGCGGGAGATAATGAATGAATGAAGGATTTCAATGTAGCTACTCTAAATTATTTATTTACTTCTTTAATTATTAACTGTTCATTCATTCATTCATTATCTTTTGCTTAATCTTCTACTAGGGTTGTGGAAGGGTTCCCCATGCCCATCCAGGGGAGAAGGTTTGGTCGCTGGGCAGAAATCTACTGCTGGGCACACTCACTCACAAACACACTCTATATGGGGCAATTGAGAGCATTGAATGTAGGAGGAAACCGGAGAACCTGGAGGAAACCCATGCGGACACAGGGCGAACATGGAAACTCAGCACAGAATGGGAATGGAACCTGGATCTCCAGCGCTGAGAGATGAATGTTCTAACCACTGTGCCACCTGTTTGTAATTCTTACTTAATACTTTTCATTGATGTGTTTTTATTACCAGGCGGCACGGTGGCTTAGTGGTTAGCACGATCAACTCTCAGCGCTAGGGATTCCCGGTTCGAATCTCAATCTGGGTGGAGTTTCCATGTTCTCCCCGTGTCCATGTGGGTTTCCTCCGGGTTCTCCGGTTTCTTCCCACAGTCCAAAAACATGGATTAAGGTCAATTGAATTCTCCAAATTACCCCATTATAAAATGTGTGTGTGTCTGTGTGAGTGAGTGTGTGCTCAGCAATAGATTGGTGCCCTGTCCTGGGTGTTATTGCCCAGCGCCCGAAACATTCTCCCCTGGATGGGAACCCCCTGCGACCCTAGTAGAGGATAAAGTGGAAGATAATGGATGGATGGATGGATGTTTTTCTTACCTCTATTGTTTAATTGTAAATTCCTGCATATTATTCTCCAAAGTAAAACAAAAAATTTAAATTGTTGGAATTAGTCAAGGTTTTTGGTCTGACAATAAGCCAGTATCAGATCAGGGGAAATGTATAATGCAGATTTAAATAACACATTTACAGTAAATGGATAAACTCAAAACTAGTGCAGAATCAAAGCATTTTATTTATAAATTCTTGCTAATACAGTTATGATTTACTTCAAATGACATTAATGAGCAGGAATAAACTGGATCTTAGATCATTAACTTAATTGAATGACAGTAACATACATTAGGGATTTCTTTAATATATGAAGCCACAGCTTTTCTTGGTTTGAGACATTATACTAACAATGCATTCAGATTTTCAATAACTTGTGAATCAAATTCTTTTTCAGCTAAGTTGCACTAAAATAAAATAAAAACTCGTACTACATTTTTCACACCTAAGACTGGAATGTGGGAAGTACTTGTTAACCCATCCCTGCTTCATGTCTCCCCACCACAAAAGAGCTATAGGCATGCATTTGTAATTCTCCCACAGTTTCCAATGCCTAAAATGTCACAATTCAAAGCTACGTTTACATTACAAAGGCTATTTTTCATATGCATGAGGCTGGTGAGCAATGAAGCACTTATGCTAAGCCACACATGCTACCAGTAACTACCTGCTGCAAAAGCAATGCTATGGCTTGTTGTTTTTCCCTTGTGATTTTAAATAAGACTTTCTTACAATCTTCAAGTCAATTCAACATGCAACATTTTAATCTTGGTCCTTAATGGTCCTTCAAATGAATGATTATTTTAAAAAACAGATAAAAGTACATAAAAATATTTTTTACTTAAAATCTCTTCAGATATTGTAACGGAATATGAAGACTGAGCAAACCTACCAAATGAGGAGTAATCATTAAAGGGCATCACATCTAATGTGTTAAACTTTTGTATCATTTGGAAATTAAATATACAGTATTGTTTCAGTTTTACAAGCTGAATTTAGGTTTATTTCTACGCAATTGAGCCTCTTAATAACCACTGCCATGTGATTCTCCTTTTTTTCTTCATGACCCCATACAATTTCTGTATGAAACCAATCTGGACTCCGGAAAAGCCAGTCAAATACATAAATACTGTTTCTACAAAGAAAGTGTGCTACTTGTGCTACAGTGTGCTACTTGGTCTAAAACTGACCTAGAATTGCCCAGCAGACACAGACATTAAATTCTTAAAACAGTATGTTGCCTTGACCTGCAGTTCACATAATGAGCATCAATAGTACCTTTACATATATGGAGATCACCCATGCCATTAGCACTGGAACATAGACTTGGCTAAACACCAAACAGGCTTAATGTTTATGCCTATTCAGTAATATAGGTGATGGGTGAACTAAGTACTAAGTTTAACTCCCATGCCCATGATATCTCATAACAATCTCAAAACTACAGTTAGTCAAGATAAAGTTCCTAGTTATGGGATTCCAACTGGAAGCAGGTAAGCTGAAGCAAGATTTGGAAGTCAGAAAGTCAATAGAAATGCCCCAATTTTATAAATGTACAGCGTTTATCATGAACAGTTATGAAAGCTGTAGTAAAATACTGATAATTGGCTTTACATCTCAATGAATTAGACTTGGGCAGTATGGTAATTGAGCACTCACAGCAAGCAGATTTAGGTTAAATTCCTGAACAGGTAAAACCAGAGCCTGTTCTCACACCTTCCTTTATATGGGTTTCCTCCAGAATCCCTTTCCTTCCTATTCCAAAACAATGCAAAGTTAGCAGGTTAAAATAATGATCCAAAACTACAAATGTGTTAATCTGTGTCTGCTGTGTGAAAAACTAGTTTCCAAGACCTCTTAGAGTCTTCCTACCCCATGACTAAGACAAACCACTTAATAATAAATAAACAAATCAGTATATGCATTTTAATACGCATAAATAATTTTATGTACGGCACGCTGGCTTAGTGGTTAGCACGTTCGCCTCTCAGCACTAGGTGTTCCCGGGTTCGAATCCCCATCTGGGTGGAGTTTCCATATAATCCCCGTGTCCGCGTGGGTTTCCTCCGGGTTCTCCGGTTTCCTCCCACAGTCCAAAAACATGGATCAAGTCAATTGAGTTCTCCAAATTGCCTCAAAGAGTGTGTCTATGTGCCCAGTGATGGATTGGCGCCCTGTCCTGGGTGTATCTGCCTAGAGCCCGAAACTTTCTCCCCTGGATGGGCATGGGGAACCCCCCCGCAACCCTAATAGAGGATAAAGCGGAAGATAATGAATGAATGAATTTTACGTACTTATGTTTTGCAAAAAATGGCCCAGGATGACCTGGGTTCACTTCCAACTAAAATAAAAAACTAAAATATCGTCGATGTTGGGGTGAGATCATATTTAGCGCTGATTTTTAACCTTTGACAAACAGAACACAGCAGTTTACTACCTTTTTATTTAGTTAAAATATACAATCACACATCATGTTATCACGGGTACAGTCAATGCAGTTCCAAATATAAATAAGATATCAGAGAAAGTATAAGCCTAAGTCATCGACCCCTCCAGAATGTCAAGTAGAGCCTCCTGATCAGCAAACTTCTGCAACGCAGTGTTCATCTCGTCCAGGACTTCCTCTCCTAATAAAAATCCATGTACATCATGCAGAGTCTTTCCAATGCGATGATCAGTGACTCTGTCTTGAGGGAAGTTGTAAGTTCTGATTTTTTCAGATCTGCCTTTAGTGCCAATCTGAAAAAGATTGCAAAAAATGCCAAATTTCAGTGACTGTTTAGACATTAGTGTTATGATCAGGGTTTGATGTGTTAAATGAATGTGCTTAGTATCTCAAACACATGTATTTTTATAACGCTGTTCAATCCTACATATATTTTAGCATAATAAAGTTCAAGTTCAGTATTTATATAGCTCTTTTAACAATGCTGCATTTTCTCAAGGAAAGGAAATTGTGGTGGCCTTGTAAACTTGGGTGTGGTAGCTCAGTGGTTAGGATGTTGGGCTATCAATCTGAAGGTTGGGGGTTCAAATCCCAGGTCCACTGAAGTTACCAATGTGGGTCCTTGAGCAAGACCCTTAACCCTCATTGCTCCAGGGATGTTGTGATGAACCCTGTGTTCACCTTGTAAGTCGCTTTGGATAAAAGCGTCCAATAAATGACCAAATGTAAACTGTAAATTGTGAAAAACATTGCTTGTTTTTTAAGCCAGCATTTACATTTACTTTTTTATTACAAAATAGGAAAATGGGAATACAACATACAAGTAAGTAAACCATTTACCATTTAGTTTTGTTCATGTATGTGATTTGAAAGCTTTTTACTGAAATACAGAAAAGCACCATACCTGAAGTTTACGGGTTTGGTATCTTTTACTTGTTTCTTCTTCAAGCTTTGCACTGTAAAGCTTGGCCCTTAGCAACTTCATAGCTTTCTCTTTGTTTTTGATCTGGGAGCGCTCCTGCTGACACTCAGACACGGTGCCTATAATTTAGAAATTTACATAGTTTACTGCTGTGATATAACAGAACGCTTTAATACTTTAAATCTTCAATTTACCCAACAATTTTTTAAACTTATTGCTACGGATTTCTCAAGCATATGAATAGGCTTTATTAAAACCATATTTAACAAACACAATCTACAAATGTGGCCTGATTATCTTGCCAAAAGTACATAAATTTAACTGTAAATTAAGTGAAGCGGGCGGCACGGTGGCTTAGTGGTTAGCATGTTCACCTCTCAGTAGTAGGGGTTCCCAGTTCGAATCCCCATCTGGGTGGAGTTTCCATGTTCTCCCCGTGTCCGTGTGGGTTTCCTCCTGGTTCTCCGGTTTCCTCACACCATAAACATGGATCAAATCAATTGAATTCTCCAAATTGCCCCATATAGAGTGTGTTTGTGTGAGTGAGTGTGTGGCTAGCGATGGATTGGTGCCATGTCCTGGGTCTATCTGCCCAGCGCCCGAAACGTTCTCCCCTGGATGGGCATGGGGAACCCCACCATGACCGTAGTAGAGGATAAAGTGGGAGATAATGCATGAATGGATTAAGTGAAGCCTCTTTACCGGTTGGTAGGTGAACGATCCTCACAGCACTGTCAGTGGTGTTAACATGTTGTCCGCCAGCTCCACTGGCTCTTTTGGTCTCAATCCTAAGATCTTTGGAGTTAATTGTAAATGAAATCTGTGAAAACAAACAATTTGTCTTTAGGATTTAGAAATTGAAAAATATCAAACAAGGACAATTAATTTATTACAGCTCTTGTTTATTTTAAAAATTCTGATTAAATAATGTTAAAAAATAATCAGTTTGTTAAAAGGAAAATACAAAAATGAGCACTCAGGGTGAAAAACAAGGATTATTTTTAAATTTACAGAAAAAATTAACATAATTTGTAACCTTCTTTGATTCTAATTATACATAGATACATACATATATTATACATACATAGAGGTGGATAGCATGGTGAATTCACACTTTACAGAAAGTCTTGGGTTTAAATTATGGAGGACAAGGTCCTTTGGTATATTTTAATCGATATACCAAACTACATGTTTACCATGTGATGAACAAATCTGTCCAGGTTTTAAAATTTGAGTAAGATAAACTACCAGCATTTAATTACATTTGCAATGTCTGAGTGAGCACTAAAGCAACCTCATCTTTTTCATCCCAGCAACATTGAATAACTCAGAACTTCATCAATAAGGAGAACCAAGGGGATTCTTTAGTTAGCTCAAGTTAAGCATGTGATATAAGAAATACCCAAACATCTAGATGGGATTATTCTGTGTCCTGTTCTAATAAATAAAATAACAAGCATAGATTTAAACTGTATCCTATATGCCCGATTTAACCAGTATCCATTTAAAGTTGTCCAAGGAAAAAACATACCATTTCAAAAACAAAAAAGCTCTCATCATACCTCTGTGGGTTGTGGGAGTATTGCCACAGTCATAGTGCTGGTGTGCATGCGCCCTTGTTTTTCTGTCTTTGGAACTCTCTGGACTCGATGGACACCTGCTTCAAACTTCATTTTCTTGTAGCTCATTGGTCCACTGATGCTTGCTGTAGCATGTCTTAAACCCCCTAAAATAGATTTTTTTAGACTTTAAATTACTTACAAAGTCAATGTTCGTTATATAAGTTTAAATTTAAAGTGAAGAGACTGACCAATGTCACTTCTCATAAACTCCAGGGTTTCAAAGTCCCAGTTATTGAAAGCAGCAAAGTTTTGAAACATGCTGAAAACCTCCGCTGTGAAAAGCATGGCCTCTTGACCTCCAACCCCAGCAGTAACTTCAAGGACCAAATCACTCATGTATGATTCATCTTCAGGGATTAAATAAGAGATAATCTGAAAAAGGGGTCCCGGCCTCATTTAATGTCACACAGAATAAGTCTTAGTACATTTAGTGCCAGATGAATTAGATTTTTACAGGAAAAAAAAAGAAATACTATATTATGTTCATAGTAAATGGTATTAGGCTGAATTGGTATCCATCACTAGAAATAAATATTAGCAGTTACCAAACATAATTCATTAAAGGCTATATGAAGAGTTATTAGCACTTTATTTTCTAGGTACAGTAGACAAAAATCCACATCAGTCTCATCATCAGTCTTTTAAATAATAAACAGGCATGACTAATCTGCCAAACAACAAAGCATCTTTCCCAGTTCAAAGAAATTTGACAGCTTTTTTATATTAAGCAAATTAGTTACTAAAATGGCCCATGGTGTGAATGTGTTCATGTGGGTGTCTGTCCTACATTGAAATAGTTTTAATTTGTTCAGAGCACTTCTCATTCTGTAACACTGAACACTGGGTTAGGTTCAAGCACTTTCCAGGCCCTAATAATTGTAAGTGGTACTGAAAATGCACAAGGTTTTCTACAATAATCCAGTACAAATTTTGTATGTAATTGTGTAAAATGTCAGTGTTAAGAAGCATTAACATTATTTGTGGGGTTAACAAGAGGTTTATTTTAAAAGTAAAATTTAACGAAAGCTCTAGCAGTAAGAAATGACATTAAAAAGTAAGCATCCTATGACTGAATGCATTGTTCAGAATGCATTCAGGGCAATTCAGAAATAAACACCATTTGAACAAGGTTCTCAAAACTAGCCTACAGAACAATCACTGAATTTGTTCCATACTACCCACATTACATTTTTTAAGGTACACCTCTGCTCGTTGAATTGCTCTGCAATTTCCCCCTGGGGATTAATAAAGTATTCTGATTCACTGCAGAACACAATGGTGCCAATTAATATTCAAGATCTTTCAGCACTACAAATGGTATGGAATAATCTTTCTAAAGCTGTCCGCTTTTTCAAGAAACACCCCAAGAAACATCACTCTGGGATGATAAAATTGTATTATAGCTGGTTAGTCCTTAACTTACTGACTTGTATCACATTATTCTATCACTTGTGAGTTTGAATAAAAGCCTCTACAAAATGAATGTAAATTATGTTGTATTTGTGAATGAATTTACTGCCTCTTTGTTGTTATTAAGTTGTATTGTTGTGCTTTTACACAGTTGAGCATTATGGTTCAGCTTTTTGCAGATTCACTTCTGACTGTATGGATGTCATGATGACTACCTTTTGCTGAATTTCGTGAATAGCTTCTAAGCATTTCGTCCTCTCTGAGTGTGCAAGCTCCCGCAGGTCTGGGTCATTTTCTAAAATAGGAAAAAAGGAAAATATGTAGCACTAATTTTTTCGGTCGCTTCTGTTCATACTTGTTGCTGGCCAAGTATTACCCTCCAGTAAAGATCCGATCTCTTCAAAATCCCTCTGTTTCGAGTCCAGCTCCATGATTTTTTGGACCAAAGGTCCTAAAGCAGCCACTCTGCTTCTTCTGTCTTTCAGCTCCGCGTCGTTCGCCTCAGAGGACCCGCTGTCGGCGTTGACGCTTTGCAAACAGTCAGTGAACTCCGTTTTTAACGCCGTTAGGTAGTCCTGCAATAGTTTATTCTTAAACATCTCCTCTGGCGTTAGAAATGTAACACTCTTTGCGGAGTTGCTTGTGTGGATGTGTCGGTGACGCTCAGTGTACACACACGATGTACTTCTGCTCTGCGCTCCCGGGCGCCATGCCGGATTATAAACATTTCCAACGCGCCTCGCCGCACGGCACCTGAGCAACTGCTTCACCGAGCAAGCAAGCGCCATGTCTGCAGTCCTGCAGCTGCATAAAACTCATCTAACCTTCTGTCAACAGCAGGTCCGCATGGCGCGCCATGAACCGACCCGAAGCGGCTGAGCCTGACACCCGGCAGAAGTACAGCGCAGTTTCAAAATAAAAGGTTCGCGATAACGTTTGGAAACTCTTAGGTCTTTTGCGCTTATTTTAAAATGACACCTTTACACTTTTAAAATTACTTTTAGTTGTCAGGTTTGTTCCAATTCCATTAAATGACTTAATGTAATTTAATTATTTATTTTATTTCACTTACACACAGAAACACACAAATTAGGAGAGGAGAACATATATATATGTTCATTATCTTCCGCTTTATTCTCTATTAGGGTCTCGGTGAGGTTCCCCATGCCCATCCAGGGGAGGGCGTTTCGGGCGCTGGGCAGATACACCCAGGACAGGGTGCCAATCCATCGCTGGGTACACACTCACTCTATATGGGGCAATTTTGAGAATTCAATTGACTTGATCCATGTTTTTGGACTGTGGGAGGAAACCGGAGAACACGGAGGAAACCCACGCAGACACGGGGAGAACATGGAAACTCCACGCAGATGGGGATTTGAACCGGGAATCCCTAGCGCTGAGAGGCGAACGTGCTAACCACTAAGCCACCGTGCCGCCCCATATATATATATATATATATATATATATATATATATATATATATATATATGTATATATATATATATATATATATACTGTATACACAGGGTGGCACGGTCGCATCTCAGCGCTAGGAATTCCCGGTTCGAATCCCAATCTTGGTGGAGTTTCCATGTTTTCCCCCTGTCCGCGTCAGCTCCTTCCCTCCAGCAGATGATACAGATCACTGTACACTAAAACAGCCAGACACTCAAACAGTTACTTTCCTCACGCCATTATACTTATAAACAGCTGATAAACACTATGCACATAGACAACACTGTACAAACAAAAATAAATTTCTATGTTAAACTGTTGCTTAGTCCTCTACTAGGATTGTGGGGGGATTCCCCATGCCCATCCAGAGGAGAACATTTAAGGCGCTGGGCAGATACACCCAGGACAGGGCGCCAATCTATCACGTAGCACACGCTCACTCACTCAGATACACACAAACACACTCTATATGAGGCAATTTAGAGCATTTAAATTACCTTGAAATGCTTTTGGACTGTGGGAGGAAGCTGGAGAACTAGGAGAAAACCCACTGCGCCTTAATAATTTTTGCAGGAATCATAATCTTGCTGATGATAAACCCACAGCTCTCAGACTATACAGTCTCCATAAAAGGGTATCTGCAGCAAAACTTAGTTGGTATGTATCAACGATCCACATGAATGGCCAGAACCAAGGTTCTTCAGCAGAACATTGCCCAAAGCATCACACTGTGTGTGCAGACTAGCTGTCTTACCCTAGTTCATCCTGGTGATCCATTTGATGCAAAAGAAAACATGGGGAACTTTCTTCATTGCTCTGTGGTCCAGTTCTGATGCTTTTAACAGGATGCGTCAGCTTGAACACCCTGACTGGTATACAACCCCATATACAACAAATTGTGATGCACAGTATATTCTGACACCTTTCTATCATAACTAGCAATACCTTATTCTGCAGTTTGAGCTACAGTAGCATGTATGAATGCATTTTATTATTTTAGATCTAATATCATTAAGTCATATAATTCACAAACATAGTAATTTTTGTTTATAATTTATGCCATTAATCTAAAATGTTTTGTCCTTTTGCTGTTTATACTGTTTTCTTATGTCTACATTGCAAAGCTGAAAATTATATATTTACTTCACAGTGTGGGCCAGATCTGGCCCAGAGATTTTTCTTTCTGCTTAGGATCTGGAGGTTTTCTAATTCAGACAGCATGATATAACCTGTTAGCAGATATATGTAGTTTTTTCATTATAAATTAATCTATACGTTAATCCATGCTACAATCACTGCATTAGATGAACTGTTTGATATCTGAGCAGCAATCCTGTACGTCTCAGAGCCTCAAAATTACGTTACAAAAAGCTGCTAACAGACAATAAATAAACCATGTAGTGAAACCATGAACATCGAGATAATGATTCACCTCCTGCGATTGGACTTGTATTATTGAAGACCCGAATCTAAGTTATATTTTTACCCAGTAGATGGCACCATATGTCAGCGTGTATTATTATAATTTTAATTACAGTAAAAAATAAAAACAAGCCTTTACTTGCCTTCTATCTTCATTAAATAAGAATTCAAAATTATATCAGTAAATTTTAAATGGAAATGTCAGGGCATCAGGAATAAACTGACTTTAACGAGTCAGTATTATTATTATTATTATTATTCATTCATTCATTATCTCCCGCTTTATCCTCTATTAGGGTCGCGGTGGGGTTCCCCATGCCCATCCAGGGGAGAACGTCTCGGGCGCTGGGCAGATAGACCCAGGACAGGGTGCCAATCCATCGCTGGGCACACACTCACTCACACAGACACACTTTATATGGGGCAATTTGGAGAATTCAATTGACTTGATCCATGTTTTTGGACTGTGGGAGGAAACTGGAGAACCCGGAGGAAACCCACGTGGACACGGGGAGAACATGGAAAATTCACCCAGATGGGGATTCGAACCGGGAATCCCTTAGCACTGAGAGGCGAACGTGCTAACCACTAAGCCACCGTGCCGCCTATTATTATTATTATTATTATTATTATTATTATTATTATTATTATTATTATTATTATTAATAATAATAATAATAATAATAATAATACTTTTTCTTCTCTTTTCTACCGCAATCCAAAAAGATCTGAATTGCTCCTATGTATGTGTGTGTGTGTGTGTGTGTGTGTTCCCAGTGATGGACTGGATCCCTGTCATGGATCTTTCTGCCCAGCGGCCAAACTTTCTTCCCTGGATGGGCATGGGGAACCCCCCTGTAACCCTAGAAGAGGATTAAGCAAAACATACTGAGATAATTCATTCATTATCTCCCGCTTTATCCTCTAGTAGGGTTGCGGTGGGGTTCCCCATGCCCATCCAGGGGAGAACGTTTCGGGCGCTGGGCAGATAGACTCAGGACAGGGCGCCAATCCATCGCTGGGCACACACTCACTCACTCACACACACACACACACACACACACTCTATATGGGGCAATTTGGAGAATTCACTAGACTTGATCCATGTTTTTGGACTGTTGGAGGAAACCGGAGAACCCAGCGGAAACCCACGCGGACACGGGGAGAACATGGAAACTCCACCCAGATGGGGATTCGAACCGGGAATCCCTAGCGCTGAGAGGCGAACGTGCTAACCACTAAGCCACCATGCCGCCAACATACTGAGATAATATGAAATGAAAATAAAAATCAGATGACTTTTTAAGTTTTAAGTTAACTCAGTGTAACCAAAACAATTACTTTCTGTTTGGTCATTTACTGCAATAAATTGAACTCTTAGTAGTACAGGCTGTGATGATGAAATCACCACTCTTGGGTGATGTTTACCCAACTTTGTTTTTAATTGCAAAAAAATAATAAAATACAGACACAACATAGAAGAATTTTTGTCTGACATCCTAAAATTAAGTTACAGTATATGAACACTTAGGGGAGAAACATTCAGTATTTAGAATTTGCACTGTAAAACATATAACCCCAATATAAATGTAAACTAGTCTACATTTAAAATGGAGTATATACAGTCTTTACTGAGCTGTTGGACATAAAAACATGGCACACCACAGAGAGTTGTTAAATTAAACAATGGGATGATAATAAAACCTTCCAAAGGAAATCCAATTCCAGTTTCCTTAACATCCTGGCTATTTATAGTCACCTGTATCTGAATTGCAACAAAATGTGAAGGTTATAAAAGGAAAACATACAGGTAATCTGATAAAGTCATCAAATAAGAAAACTCAATTCCATATGCAGAACAAAGCATGAAATGTGGATAATTGAATAAATGTACTAATGAGTGATGGTTTAATAAATAAATCATCTGAAGATGACTGCCTGAAATAAACAATCTAGGGAAAGGGTAAGATGCAATTATTACTTCAATTATAAAGGTAATATTCATTCATTCATTCATTATCTTCCGTTTTATCCTATATTAGTGTCGCGGGGGGGTTCCCCATGCCCATCCAGGGGAGAACGTTTCGGGCGCTGGGCGGATACACCCAGGACAGGGTGCCAATCTATCGCTGGGCACACACTCACTCACACAGACACGCACACACACTCTATATGGGGCAATTTGGAGAACATGTTTTTGGACTGTGGCAGGAAACCGGAGAACCCGGAGGAAACCCACGCAGACACGGGGAGAAGATGGAAACTCCACCCAGATGGGGATTTGAAACGGGAATCCCTAGTGCTGAGAGGCGAACGTGCTAACAACTAATCCACCGTGCCACCCGTGAATGTAATATGTTACATATTTTATGCTTTTTAATTCGATTAACAAAAAATATGGTAAGGAGTATATATATATATATATATATATATATATATATATATATATATATATATATATATATATATATATATAGGTATATATGAATACATAAAGGTATCATATATATAAAGGTATATACGAATATCTTTTTCCTAAAATTATAATGCTACTTAAAGTAAAAATTATAAAGCTTTTCTTAAAGAATGCTAAAAAAGTCATACTATGATTTGTCTATTTTTAATTTAATCTTTAATATTTTGTAAAATAAACAATAATTTCCCCGTTACTTCTAAAAAGTTCACAAACCAGTAAAAAGAATTTAATTACTTTGAGATTTATTTGTTTCATAAAAAGGTAGCACTGTGATGCAGTTGTTTACACACTCAGCTCACAGCAAGAAGGTCCTTCATTCTTGACTCTATGGATACCTTAGGGTGGTTAGCTCCTCTCAGCGCTAGGGATTCCTGGTTCGAATCCAAATCTGGGTGGAGTTTCCATGTTCTCCCCGTGACCGCGTGGGTTTCCTCCAGGTTCCCAAGTTTCCTCCCGCAGTCCAAAAACATGGAACTGATGAATGTCTGATGAATCATCCAATTTGCCACATATAGAGTGTGTCTGTGTGAATGAGTGTGTGCCCAGCAATAGATTGGTCCTAGGTGTATCTGCCCAGTGCCTGAAACGTTCTCTCATGGATGGGCATGGGGAACCCCCCCCCCCCCCCCCCCCCCCCCCCCCCCCCCCCCCCCCCCCCCCCCCCCCCCCCTCCTTATATCTCCTTATATCTGTGTTGTCAGTGTTGTTTCTGTTGGGGACATGGCCTATGAGCGCTAAACAAAATAAACTCCAATATAATAAATATTTTCTTAAGCCTGACAGTTCAGCTATAAACTAAAACTAAAATAATCATTTTAAAAGTAATAATAAAAAATAATAAGTAAACATTATTCTGGCAATAAAATTAATATGGCTTGAAGATTTACAAAGTATTTATTTTTCATTTAAGCCCAGTGAAATACATAGTTTGCGTAGGCTATTAGATTGTCTTCAAGCTATTAAAGAATGGACTTCAACAAATTTTCTGCAGCTAAATGACAACAAGACAGAAGTCCTAATCATTGCTCCAGAAAATATTATACCTCTAATTAAGCAAAACATGGGGGTTCTCTCTTCAGCTGTCCGTTCGAGTCTACGAAACTTGGGGGTGATGTTTGATCAGAGCTTGGTATTTGACACGCATGTTAAACGGATGTCAAGGTCATGTTTTTTTCACTTGAGGAATATCAGTAAACTGAGGTCTATAGTTTCAAACGCAGAACTAGAGATGCTGGTACATGGGTTTATCTCATCTCGTATAGACTACTGCAATGTTCTGTTTTCCTCTCTCAGCATGTCTGCTCGTAGCCGGTTGCAGTTAATTCAAAATGCTGCTGCTAGACTGTTGACAAAAGCAAACAAACGTTCTCACATAACCCCACTTTTAATATCCCTGCACTGGCTTCCTGTTGAATACCGGATTTATTTTAAAATTTTAACTCTTACTTTTAGAGCATTACACAATCAGGCTCCTATGTATGTGTCTGGTCTGCTCCATCAACACGTATTAGCTCGTTCGCTCGCACTCGGTTAAAGACTCGGGGCGATCGAGCATTCGAGGCTGTTGCTCCCAAACTGTGGAACTCTTTGCCCCCTTTTTTAAGATTGGCGGACTCTGCGGACTCTTTTAAAAAACAGTTAAAGACTTATCTGTTTAAACAGGTATTTGGGCAAATGGGCCAGCCAGTAGTCTTGGTTGTTGTGTTTTTTATGTTTTTATGTTTTATGTGGTGTAAATTGTGCTTTTATTGTGTTTATTCTCTTTTATTTTTTATGTTTTATACTTTTGTAAAGCACTTTGTGGCCTGTGCCTATGAAAAGTGCTATATAAATAAAGTTTACTTACTTACTTAACATTGCTGTTTTAACTAGGTGGCATGGTGGCTTAGTGGTTAGCACGTTCGCCTCTGAGTGCTGGGGATTCAGGTCTGGGTGGCATTTCTATGTTCTATTCATGTCCACTTGGGTTTCCTCTGGGTTCCCCGGTTTCCTCCCACAGTCCAAAAGCATAGGTTCAAGGTAAATTTAATGCTCTAATTTGCCCTATATAGAGTGTGTTTGTGTGTGCTGTGTGAGTGAGTGTGTCCAGTGAGTGGTGCACTGTCCTGGGTGTATGTGCCCAGTGCCTTAAATGTTCTCCCCTGGATGTGCATGGGGAAATCCCACCCCCGCAACCCTCTTAGAGGATTGAGTGGAAGATAATAAATGTATTTTTTTAACAAATAGAATAAAATGTGGTGGTTATCTGATACATAAATATACATTGGCTTGCTATATTTTATGTTAGTCAAGATGTAAACAGAAGTTTTCTAATTGTTTTCCAAACAAACATGATTCCTAAACACTTCAACAATTAAAATGACAAAAAATAACAAAACCTCCCTTTAATAAAAAGGACTATGACCCAAAGCACAAGTAAAGTAACAATAGGTTAACTTTAAACAGTGGAATGTGGGAAAGAGACAAAGACAAACATAAAGGTGAAAGTTCATACAAGGCATGCAAAGGTCATACAAAATAGCTTTAAGTAATTTCACACTACAGTGCACATCCTATCAGCAGCTATGGAAATTGTCAGTAGACATTCCACTAATTGTTATACAGAAAAATTCACTCATTTAAAACTCATTTAATTTTTCTTTCTTTTTAGTTACATTTAATACTAACTTGATGTAAATTTGAATAAAACCAATCAACTAAATAAAAGCACAATTAACAGGAATAGGCTATAATAATCTGTAGAACTGTTCCTGTAAAAACGTAAAAGCAAACATCAGATTGCGAAAGCTGCCAGACATGACAGGTTTAAAAAAAAATAAAATAAAAAAATAAAATAAAATAAAAAATACTAATTTGATGCATGAAGAGACTAAGATCATCAATTTTCTTTATCTTCTTCAATTTGAAAGCTAGGGGCATTTTTAGTACATTTTGAGCCTTTGGGATACACATACCAGTTTGGAATCATTAGATTTACTTGCAAACAGTATTGTTGGACCATAGGTCTTAAAAAATCTAAAAGCTTAGGGTTTTTTATATTTTTTTCACATGTTAAAAAACTTATTTATGATGAATAGTTTACTCCATAAGCGTCTTTGCTAATGTCACAAAACACAAATACACTGGTGTACAGTGGACAGGAAGTACAATATGTAAAATTAGTGCCCAAAAAGAAAATGTTTAAAATGTATTGTCATAAATAAATTGGCGGCATGGTGGCTTAGTAGTCTGCTTGTTTGCCTCTCAGCGCTGGGGTTCCAGGTTCGAATCCCAATCTGGGTGGAGTTCTCATGTTCTCCCTCTGTCTGTGTATGTTTCATCCAGGTTCACCAGTTTCTCCCTACAGTCCAAAAACATGGATTCAAGGTAAATTAAATGCTCTAAATTGCCCCTATATACAGTAGAGTGTGTTTCTGTGTGTCTTTTTGTGAGTGAGTGTGTGTCCAGCGATAGATTGCCGCCATGTCCTGGGTGTATCTGCACAACACCCAAAATGTACTCCCCTGGATGGTCTTCTAGGCTATAATTTAGTTTACTGCTGAATGATTTATGCCATGCAGTGTCAGCAAATGTAATTACATAACCTTAATGCTTTATGAATCTTGTCTTTCATTTTTATCCTTAATTGTCATCAGCCCCTGTATGTGAAACTCACTTTTATGTTTAACAATGAAGCTCTTCTTTTCAAGAATACACAATTATTCCCATTGCTGAATGTAGATAGCAGTTTGTGTATGAATCTTTTATCACCTTTCCATTGGGACCTTTGCATGCCATTTTATAATGATTGATACATTCACTCCACACTATTTCAGTAAAACGACAACATGTGACTGCCAGCATGTGATCGCAGGCTTGATGTGTCTGTGGACCACCAGAGTCACAGTTATCATAGGAATTTTTGGGTACTTTCTAAATTTTGCTTCTCCTACTCTATTTTAAAATGAGTCAACTGATCTTATTCTGTGTGGCATCTGTGGCATGAACTCACACTCTTTAGGTTATGAAATATTTGTGGATAAATCCTAAAGGTTAAAAAGTTATTACAGACAACAGTTTTAAAAAGATGTTTAGCTCTTTATCACTTCCTAACAAGTAAATGCATAATGTCAACATCATTTTTTAATAGTAGATAAATGCTTTCTCTGCTACATGAAAGCAAACTAATGTATATTTAACAAACACCAAGTGAATTAAAAAATACTTTGTTCAGGAAGAATGTGACAATACATTTCAATAAGTGATTCATTTCCCAGTGTTAAACTTAAGACCTACTTACTTATTTAATTTATTTAAGGAGCACTGAGGTAAATGGTGAAAATACCTGGTGTGCATTTATGCTTTAATAATTGGCATTACCATTAGTCTAGAACGCTACTTAAATGGCATAATTTGTTAACTTCATAACTTTCTAATCTGTTTATTCTGATCATGGCTCCAGAACATTCTAGGGTCACATTTCATAAGAATAAAGGCATGGCTACACCCTGAAGAGGTGGCCAGTTGCAGGTCAGGCACATAGCTGAACACATTCACATTTACACACCCATACTTATCTTGTGTGAGACAAGACAGCAAAACACTGCACCACTGTTCTACTCACTGTGCAGCATGTTAATGTGTTATCTATTTAGTTCGCCAGACTCCACATAGAAAGTACTTCTACTTGCCCCAAACAGGAATCAAACCCAGGGTTTGATTGTTTTGAGGCAAATAGATTGTTACAGATTGTACAGATTGTTAAACGATTTTGAGGAGTCATTTTCTTTAAAAGTGTTTTGAGATGTAATCAGTTCCGAACATAGGGTACAGTGCACATTTGGAAATGTTCTACAGTGGCTCAAAGCTTGGATATTTTACAGCATGTAATGTGAAGAAGATTGCAATCCATATCTGAACATCAAAGCCCAAAGGACCAACCAGGCCTGCAGCATAGCCTTGCAAATGAGATATAATGTAACTACTTATCACTTACTACACCATGGAATGTTTCATAGAAAGGACATTAGGTACTGACTGAGTTACAGTAGGTACTGACTGACCTACACCTAACCTCTGCTACAATTTATTAATAAACTAATAAATGATTAGTTTTTTCAGGTTAGAATGTTTGACAAAAATGTCCTGTGTTGAATTCCCCATCAAGAGTTTGCATTTTCTCCCAGTATTTCTGTTGTTTTTCACAGAAGGCTCTCATTTCCTCAGGTAAACCTGAGATACAAATTTGTATCTGTTCTTCTCATATATATATGAAACCTAATATGTTCCTTAAATATATACATTACTAGTAAAGACAGTTCAAGTAAATTTGATACACTAATCATTTTTAACCGGTGGCACGGTGGCTTAGTGGTTCGCCTCTCAGTGCTAGGGATTCCCGGTTCAAATCCCCTTCTGGGTGGAGGTTCCATGTTCTCCCTGTGTCTGCATGGGTTTCCTCTGGGTTCTCCGTTTTCCTCCCACAGTCCAAAAACATGGATCAAGTCAATTGAATTATCCAAATTGAATTATCCAAACCCCATATAGAGTGTATTTGTGTGAGTGTGTGCCCAGCGATAGATTGGCGCCCTGTCCTGGGTGTATCTGCCTAGCGCCCGAGACGTTCTCCCCTGGATGGGCATGGGGAACCCCCCACCGTGACCCTAATAGAGGATAAAGCGGAAGATAATGAATGAATGAATGAATGAATGATCATTTTAAACAGTTGATGATGTTAAACAATCATAGTTATGAAGTTTACAATCATACGTACATATACTTTACAGAAGGCTTGTAGAATATTTTGTAATGTGAACTTTTATATATAAAGGTTTACAGTATATCATTTATAGCGGGTTATTCCCAGATGGGAGTGTGCATGTCCTGCCCAAGCTTTTATGTTTTTTGAGGAAATTTCAGTAATCTTCCACTTTCCAAAACCATGCTAGTAAGTACAATATTGTATTAAAAAAAACTGCTGACAGTAGTATCTAATAATAAAGGATTAGGGCAAAATAAAATGCTAAACATGAATAAGTATATAACTGTATTTTTTATAAACTGGGGAATAAACTATGGATATTTTTGTAACCTTTTGCTGAAATTACATAAAACTGTAACAGTTACAAGCATTAATTATGTGCAATTTGGCACAAAGCCACAGAAATCCCAATGCTCCTAATGAGAGGTGTACACTTCTTAAAATTCATTAATTAATTAATTCATTCATTATCTTCTGCTTTATTAGGGTCACGGGGGGGTTCCCCATGCCCATCCAGGGGAGAACTTTTCGGGCGCTGGGCAGATACACCCAGGACAGGGCGCCAATCCATCGCTTGGCAACTTCTTAAAATTGCACATTTTATTTTATTCACACATTATTTATGTTTTTACAGTACAACTGGTCATTTAATGTCATAATTAAACAATTATTTAAGTCTCAATATGAGTCTTGCTAAAAAAAGGTTATCTTTGTTATTAAACTTTCCTTTAACATGACAATGAATCTACACAAGAGGTCATACTGATGACTGAGGATGAGAGAGTTACATTTGTAGGATTTGTTTTTTTTCTCAAAATAAAGCAAAATACATTTGATGGTGGCAGAACCATGGAAAAACAAAAAATGATTTATAAATGGAGGGGAGTGAGAAAAGCAGATAAGCTAATGAACTTTAACTGTATCTGTGGTAACTGTCTGTCCAAATAAAATAAAATAAATTAATTAAAAAATTTAATGGCCTGTTCGATGGAAAGTCCTCCACCCTCACATGACATATGCTGTGGCTTATTTATATTAGGACATTATTATCTATAGTAATGACTGGTCTTAAAACATAAAATATTAAAACAGAGAGATCTAAAAATCCAGACGTAGTATGGTATATCAACCTAAATTGTAGTCAAGTGAGATGATTTATTGTCCTTGCTGACCATTAAATTTCAGTTTAGAGGATATGGTACGGAAACAGTAACAAACAGGATTACAAGGTCCAGAAAAGAGTGGTGCATTTGATTAAATATACAACAGGGTCTGTTCTTCCTATTATACAGGACATAGCAGCACAGGAAAATAAGCAAAGCTTGTTAAGCTTTGCCAGTCACACAAAACATTTTTTTTTTCCAACGCTGAAGTCATCTTTAGGAAAACCTCTATGACCCGGGAAGTGCATCATGTTTCCGACACATAAAGTATAAAATTTGGTCTGTAACCTATTACTTAACCTTTACAAACACGTTATTATATACAAAGAAAAAATATTTAATGTAAGTTCAGCTTCTTAATTAATTTTGTACTATGTATTATGTATTATCTCTGGAAAAAAGGAACAAAATAAAAATGATAAACAATTCAGTTGAATTATTGTCATATCACATGGTCATCGGTCAGGGTTCTGGCACCAAACTATCAAATTCCGAGACACAATGTGGACTGGATACTGAAGTTCTTACATACATTGCATTACATATAAAATGTTGGCTGGTATAGCTGCGGCCACAGCCCTGTTTCTGGTACTACTCCATACAATCTCCACATTTTGTGTCCCACCTCTCCCTCCAGCAGGTGCATCAATTGTCTTTCTCATGTCCTTAGTTCTACTGGCCCTAACCACACCGATACCACAGTACCATTTATGTGGAGATTTTTTTGTTGCCATCAAGCTGCACTGTCTCAATGTTAAACAGGCCTCTTTTCAAAGCATGCATATACTGCAGAGTGGCATCATAGTCATAGAGTGCATGTGCTTATATGGCCTCCCTGTAGTCCATATCTATATCACCTATCAATAAGTTATAGTTTGTAGAAAAATCCATAAATGGCTTTTTGTTTATGTTCTCCATTATTATCCCTGATTTTTTTACTATGAGATTTTGTCTAGGCAGCACGGTGGCTTAGTGGTTAGCACGTTCGCCTCTCAGCGCTAGGGATTCCCGGTTCGAATCCCCATCTGGGTGGAGTTTCCATGTTCTCCCCGTGTCTGCGTGGGTTTCCTCCAGGTTCTCCGGTTTCCTCCCACAGTCCAAAAACATGGATTAAGTCAATTGAATTCTCAAAATTGCCCCATATAGAGTATGTGTGTGAGTGAGTGTGTGCCCGGCAATGGATTGGCGCCCTGTCCTGGGTGTGTCTGCCCGGCGCCCGAGATGTTCTCCCCTGGATGGGCATGGGGAACCCCACCGCGACCCTAATAGAGGATAAAGCGGGAGATAATGAATGAATGAATGAATGAGATTTTGTCTAGTTTGGCTTCCTCTGTGTAATTTGTCTGTTACTTAATCAATCATTGCTTGTTTACTCATGCATGTTGTATGATTACTTTCAGCTGTGATTTTCCATCATGTGTCCCCTCCTTTACTTTATTTGAAAATAGGTACCTTATCTGTTGTATCCTATCTGAATGTCAATTAATTTATGTCCTGTTTGCCTGTGCATGTGTGTTTGTTTTTTGTGTCGCTGCATTAAAAAACTGACATGGTGGTGACCCAGTTATCCTAAAGCATTATGTACATTAAAGAATGTTACTCTGCATCCTGCTTTGGAGTAAGATGGAGTTCATCTTCTTAGGATCTTAACCACTATGTATAGAAAGATGCTAAATATGACATTTCCTTATATTTAGCTGGTGAAAATTTGGATTGTCATGGAAAAGGAACAATAGTGTTTGGTTCTGTGGCAGGATACATCACCTCAGGAAAGTTTGAGAGGGTAAATCTTTTGATGTCTTTAAATAAACAAACATAGATAATGGAATGTTGTAAAATAATCAACAGATGACTCATGTCAAATAAGTTCAAAGTAGATTTAAACTAATCATAATATAATTTTAATATTATATATTCATTTTAAATATAAGAAATAGGTCACAATGTGTTCCATTGACGACCAGTTCAGGGTGTTCACTATGAGTACTGGGTTAGGCTCCAAAAACTATACTACATCTCTTTAGAATGTATTAGGATAAGCAGCTTAGAAAATGTTTTAAATTTATTTTGAGTTTTGTCTAATCACATGTATTTCATTATTTTATCTTAATATTCACAATATTTGTTACATTCATTCATTCATTCATTATCTCCCGCTTTTATCCTCTATTAGGGTCGCGGTGGGGTTCCCCATGCCCATCCAGGGGAGAACGTCTCGGGCGCTGGGCAGATAGACCCAGGACAGGGCGCCAATCCATCGCTGGGCACACACTCACTCACACAGACACACTCTATATGGGGCAATTTTGAGAATTCAATTGACTTTATCCATGTTTTTGGACTGTGGGAGGAAACCAGAGAACCCGGAGGAAACCCACGCAGACACGGGGAGAACATGGAAACTCCACCCAGATGGGGATTCAAACCGGGAATCCCTAGCGCTGAGAGGCGAACGTGCTAACCACTAAGCCACCGTGCCGCCAATATTTGTTACAGATATGAAAAATACTGTGAATATTTTTAATGTTATTATAATTATTATAACTAATATTATTAATTAATTATTATTTAACTTATGGTTTTAAATCTTATTGGGTTGTGTCTGCGTTCCACTGCCTACCAGCATGCTGCCCCAGATTGGCACACTCGTCTACCTGGGGCTAAGAGCGGCTGTGCAAATGAAGCGCAGAGCCGCAGCGCTCTAACGCGCAGAAGGGGGCCAGGCACGCAGGTAGCAGGAGGCAATTTATTAAGGTGTCCAAACACCACACAGACAGGTACACAAAGACGAGCTGACATGAAATTTGAGATGCGCATGGACGACGAGGAACACCGGAACTAAATACACAAACACAATCCCATCACTTGCACCGACAGACCAATCAAACAGAGAAGCTAATTAACTAAAACGACCCGGACTGAACAGCTAATTAACTCAACACAATGACACAGAAACACAGAAACCGAAAAACAGAACCGAAAAACAGGTGCCCTAGGCACCCGTTACAGTACCCCCGCCCTTACGGTCGCGCAACGAGGGGACGCAACCAAGAATCAAAAAACAAGAATAACAGTCCCGGGGGGGGGTCCTCCGCCCTTCCTGAGTCGCCCTCTGCGGGGGAGGCGTGTCAAACGTCCTCTGGCTCTGTGTCGGGGTGGGCGCCCTCTGCGGGCGCAGTGTGGGGAGTGTCCTCTGCGCACGCGGAGTTGCAGACGCCCTCTGGCTGCGAGGTCAGGTGGGCGCCCGCGCCGGATCAGGAGTGGGCCCCGCCCCCTGACTGCGTGGTCTGGCAGACGCCCCCTGGCTGCGGGGCGAGGCGGACGCCCCCTGGCTGCGGGGCGTGCGGCGTGCAGTCCCTGCTGCTCGGGCTGGGTGGCGTGCGGCCCCTGGACCTCGGGCTGGGCGGCGTGCGGCCCCTGCTGCTCGGGCTGGGCGGCGTGCGGCCCCTGCTGCTCGGGCTGGGCGGCGTGCGGCCACTGGATCTCGGGCTGGGCGGCGTGCGGTCCCTGCTGCTCGGGCTGGGCGGCGTGCGGCCCCTGGACCTCGGGCTGGGCGGCGTGCGGCCCCTGGACCTCGGGCTGGGCGGCGTGCGGCCCCTGCTGCTCGGGCTGGGTGGCGTGCGGCCCCTGCTGCTCGGGCTGGGCGGCGTGCGGCCACTGGACCTCGGGCTGGGCGGCGTGCGGTCCCTGCTGCTCGGGCTGGGCGGCGTGCGGCCCCTGGACCTCGGGGCTGGGCGGCGTGCGGCCCCTGGACCTCGGGCTGGGCGGCGTGCGGCCCCTGCTGCTCGGGCTGGGCGGCGTGCGGTCCCTGCTGCTCGGGCTGGGCGGCGTGCGGTCCCTGCTGCTCGGGCTGGGCGGCGTGCGGCCCCTGGACATCGGGCTGGGCGGCGTGCGGCGCAGGGACCACCACAGGTGTGCAGGCTCGCGGGTCCGTGGCAGGACTGCCTGCTGGCTGGACCTTGGATTTAAGAAAAAGGCCTACCTGGGCTCTGGACTCCCCAAACGAATGGCGCGTCTTTCTGACACACTCGTCTACCTGGGGCTAAGAGCGGCTGCGCAAATGAAGCGCAGAGCCACAGCGCTCTAACGCGCAGAAGGGAGCCAGGCACGCAGGAACACGAATTTATTAAGGTGTCCAAACACCACACAGACAGGTACACAAAGACGAACTGACATGAAATTTGAGACGCGCACGGACGACGAGGAACACCAGAACTAAATACACAAACACAATCCCATCACGTGCACCGACAGACCAATCAAACAGAGAAGCTAATTAACTAAAACAACCCGGACTGAACAGCTAATTAACTCAACACAATGACACAGAAACACAGAAACCGAAAAACAGAACCGAAAAACAGAAAAACAGGTGCCTTAGGCACCCGTTACACAGATACAGAAAGTGGTCACTTGTGGTTAAAAATTGCTGGTAACATGTGTTTATGTAAAAACCTCTAAAGGTTTTGTAAATATTTTTTAGATAGTTTGCCAGATATACATATATTTTTGTAGTTTATACTACATGACTGATCATTCACAGGGTCAATCACCACCAACATTTTCTCAAGAGAGCATCCAATGACCAACGTTCTGTAACAACCAACCAACAACAACCAAGTTACTGTGATTCTATCACTATTGGTAACAAGCAATAGTAATTATTTGTAATGCATAAACAATTAATACATTTTTACATTTAATACAATTAATACATTTGTTTGTTACATTTATCTTGCATGCTGATATTCATATTATTTCTTATTTTTTCTTCTTTTTTTTTAATGTTACTCAGCAGTGCTTGTAGGCAGTTTGAACCGGTAAACCATTGTATTTTCATAATTTCTAAAAATTTAAGCCTTGGTTATTAAGTTTAAAAAAATGTTTTTAAGCTAACTTAAGTTTAATGTTGAATTTAAAGCAAGCTGCAGGATAATCTTCAGTTCATCACACAGGACATTGTATGCAATCAAGCAGGCAAAAGGATAATTCAATAGCGTGTGACATCAACTGTGAAACATGGAGGAGGAAATATGATGGCTGATTGGGCTGATTTGCTGGAACCAGGGTCAGGAAAAGAGTGAGAGACACACTGAACCAAAACAGCTATCACAGCATTCTGCAGAGCCATGCAATACTCTCTTGTGTGCACCTAGTTGGTCTGACCAACTAGGTGCATACAAGAGGGTATTGCATATTTTTCATCCTAGAACACAATAATGAGCCAAAACATAAATACAAGTTATGCCAGAAGTACCTCAGAAATCATAAAACAGTAGAACAGTTCAATGTGGGACTCCTGTACTACAGACCACTAAGTACACAATCCCATGCCCTCACATATTGAGGTAGGTGTGTGAGGTAGTCCATTATCCAGTTAAACGTGGGAGAAGCCACTCCTATTAAATCCAGTTTGTCACTCAGAAGTCCAGGCTGGATGTTGTGTTGGTGTTGAAAGCACTGGAGAACTCAAAGAACAGGATCCTCACAGTGCTTCGATCGTTCTACAGATAACTATTTAAATGTTTAGAACATATTTTGGTCTATAGATTCCATGACTTTTATTTAACTCTAATTAATCCCTTTTATTTCAGAGTGCAGTGACTAGTTTCTTCTTCTAAAAAACAATAGTATCAATGGTACCTTCACATATGTGCAGATAATCTATGACATACAGTGGGTTGCAAAAGTATTCATACCCCTTGAACTTTTCCATATTTTGTCACATTACAACCACAAACATAAATATATTTCACTGGAATTTAATGTGAAAGACCAACACAAAGTGGTATACAATTGTGAAGTGGAAGGAAAATTATACATGAATCAACATTTTTTTTACAAATAAAAAACTGAAAAGTGCGACGTGCAAAAGTATTCAGCCCCCCTGAGTCAATACTTTGTGGAGCCACCTTTTGCTGCAATTACAGCTGCAAGTCTTTTAGGGTATGTCTCCACCAGCTTTGCACATCTAGTGACTGAAATTCTTGCCCATTCCTCCTTGCAAAACAGCTCAAGCTCAGTCAGATTGGATGGAGAGTGTTTGTGAACAGCAGTTTTGAGATCTTGCCACAAATTCTCAATTGGGTTTAGGTCTGGACTTTGACTGGGCCATTCTAACACATGAATATTCTTTTTTTTAAACCACTCCATTGTAGCTCTGGCTTTATGTTTAGGGTCGTTGTCCTGCTGGAAGGTGAACCTCCGCCCCAGTCTCAAATCTTTTGCTGACTCCAACAGGTTTTCTTCCAAGATTGCCCTGTATTTGGCTCCATCCATCTTCCCATCAACTTTGACCAACTTCCCGGTCCCTGCTGAAGAGAAGCACCCCCAGAGCATGATGCTGCCACCACCATATTTGACAGTGGGGATGGTGTTTTCAGAGTGATGTGCAGTGTTATTTCTCCGCCACACATAGCGTTTTGCATTGTGGCCAAAAAGTTCAATTTTGGTCTCGTCTGACCAAAGCACCTTCTTCCACATGTTTGCTGTGTCCTCAACATGGCTTCTGGCAAACTGCAAACGGGACTTCTTATGGTTTTCTTTTAACAATGGCTTTCTCCTTGCCACTCTTCCATAAAGACCACATTTGTGTAGTGCACGACTAATTGTTGTCCTGTGGACAGTTTCCCCCACCTGAGCTGTGGCTCTCTGCATTTCATCCAGAGTCACCATGGGCCTCTTGGCTGCCTCTCTGATCAGTGATCTCCTTGTTCGGCCTGTAAGTTTAGGTGGACGGCCTTGTCTTGGCAGGTTTACTGTGGTGCCATACTCTTTCCATTTCCAGATGATGGATTGAACAGTGCTCCGTGAGATGTTCAAAGCTTTGGAAATCTTTTTATAACCTAAGCCTGCTTTAAACTTCTCCAAAACCATATTCCTAACCTGTCTGATGTGTTCTTTGGACTTCATGATGCTGTTTGCTCCCCAATATTCTCTTAACCAACATCTGAGGCCGTCATGGAGCAGCTGTATTTGTACTGAGATTAGATTACACACAGGAGGACCCTTTTGAGTCATTAGCACTCATCAGGCAACTTCTAAATGCAATTGGTTGCACTCAGGGAAAAGGGGGCTGAATACTTTTGCACGTCGCACTTTTCAGTTTTTTATTTGTAAAAAAAATGTTGATTCATGTATAATTTTCCTTCCACTTCACAATTGTATACCACTTTGTGTTGGTCTTTCACATTAAATTCCAGTGAAATATATTTATGTTTGTGGTTGTAATGTGACAAAATATGGAAAAGTTCAAGGGGTATGAATACTTTTGCAACCCACTGTATGTACTAATGTTCTTTTATACTATTCCAAATATTGTTTTTGCACATTTGTAGCTTTACTCGGTGCAGAAGTGGACTGTGCAAAGTAACAGGTAAAGTACTCCAAAGCAATTAAAAGTAGGAGCAATTTAAAGCAACCAATTCACCTTGAATCCATGTTTTTGGATTGTGAGAGGAAACTGGAGACCCAGAGGGAAACCCATACAGACACAGGGAAAACATGCTTAGATTGGATCATCAGTACTCCGATGTGAACATGCTAATTACTAAGCCAGAGTGCCACCCTATCAAATTCAAAGGGAAACCATATTTTAATTTCTTAACTTTTTTTTATCCTTTTGTCTGTTAAATAAAGGGTTCCATGATTTAAGGTTTTATACATCCTTAGATGCACAACAATACGTGACAAATTATATTTCTTAAATTTGTAGCTTGTAGAACCAACTTTAGTAATACTTTTTTACTTTGTGACATCATTAGTCTGTAACATCATTCTGGTGGAATTTTTGCCAACTCTTCTTTATAATGTTGTTCAGTTCATTAAGATTCATGGGCATTTATTTATTCATATCCCCACTATAGGATATTAAATACTTATGTCTATTATTTTTGTTTTTTCAGATTTGATTGTATTGAAGGGCGGCACAGTGGCTTAGAGGTTAGCATGTTCGCCTCTCAGCACTAGGGATTCATAGTTTGAATCCCAATCTGGGTGGCGTTTCCATGTTCTCTGCATGGGTTTCTCCAAATTGCCCCTATATAATGTGTCTGTGTGAGTGAGTGTGTGCCCAGCGATAGATTGGCACCCTGTCCTGGGTGTATCTGCCCGAACGCCCGAAACGTTCTTCCCTGGATGGGCATGGGGAACCCCCCCCCACCCTTGCGACCCTAGTAGAGGATAAAGTGGAAGATGATGGATGGATTGTATTGGATGTATTGTCCTGTTGCATAACCCTGTTTCAGCCAATCATAAACTGTTGTTCAAGCAGCATCACCAGAGTAAAGAGTAAATAATTCTATTGTGTTCATGGGCAAACTTATATTTTTATTGTTTTGATTTTTTTTCCTACTCTCAGATTTTTAAATATAGTTCCTTTTTACAAAAAAAAAGCCCTATCAAGAAGCAACCAATAACAAACACTAAGTAATAATAAACAACAATATTTGCAGAAAATGTCATAATAAACCTGGGAAGAGTGGGGATGATATGGGGCTATTTCACTATAAAATACTTTGGTATGCAGAGTTCTTGGTCACTTTAATGACTGTAAAATGCCAAGGTTATGTGACTACAAAACAAGCCCAAATCATTATATTCGACAGTTAGGAAATGCCGGTGTAATGCCGGTGTTCACCAAATGTAGCTTAATTCATTATGGTTAAACATCCACACTTTGATCTATGCAGTGGTTATTTTCCATATTTGATTATATAAATCCATATTTGATCAGTCTTATTATAATATATTGTCATGAACTTAAATTTTTAAATATGCTAACTGAGGTTTGTAGAGTCTGAGATGTAGCCCTTTTTTCTGAGCATTGCACAGTCTAACCCTGGAGTAAGTCTGCTGGGAAATCTACTCTGGGAAATTTGTCAACTGCCTTTTATATCTTCCATTTGCAAATCTTAAACTTTCTCACTGTGAAACGATGGACTTTATAGTGTTTGGAAATAACCTAATAACACTTTCCAGAACTGGACAGCTAATATATTTCTTCCCTGAACACATTTGAATTTTTAAGATCAGAAAACTGATGAAATTTAAGTTTTGTTAAACTAAGGGTATATAATTAACAAAAAAAATGTTCCACATGATTTGTGTTTAAATACAATTGTTACATAGTCCATTTCACCTTAAAATGTACACCAGACTTTCTATATCCAAACCTCTTTGACTGAGTTTCATTCCTCCAACAGTTCTTTCTTAAATAAATCTTGAATAAGGTCACTGCACAAGTATTCTCCAAGATTTTGTTCCAAGTACATTTCCATGCCTTGTGTTTTCTTTCAGATTTACACGTCAACACTAGTATTAATGTTTTTGGCACGCCTGTGCTAACTTTGTCAGCTTGGTCAGAAAGAGCTAGTAAATAACAATTTCCATTTTGAAACATCTGTGAATTTAATTTTGTACATTAAGCTACATTCTGAAGGGTTATACTGCCTCAATAACAAGTTTCTTGTAATTTTTTATCTTATCTGTACCTCTAGTGTGTGTGTACATTTACATACTTTTATACTTTCTGTTGGCAGTACACATATTCACATATAATGCTCAGGAATTCTTTAGTACTACCCTTATACCATTCATTAATACATTTTACTGTATGCAGATATATTATGTGTTATGGTGGTAAATAAAACAACAAAAGCAAAACTTGCATAGCAAGTTTTACTAGCTTAAAATTCAATTTTAATCTATTGACATTCTGTGGTATAATGCTTTATTGACTAAAAAACTATACTTCTATTATATGTTTGAACAGTAATTAGGGTTTAACTTGACATCTTTGTGTGATTAAGCAAAATGGGTGTAACAACAGGTTGGAAAAGCCTTCACAAAGAAGAACAGCCATACCCTGTGATTTCATAAGTTACAGCATGTAATAACATTTCAGACATGTTTTATGTAAGTGATTCTTCTTATTATTTATTTTGTATATTTAATATAATTATTGCTTGAATACTTTTATAATAGTAAATTTTATATTTTTAACACTCTGCCTACCACTCCCTTTCAGGTAGTTCCTAAAATATGAGGCAGGACTACGTAGATTAACAACAAATCTTTGGTATTAAATTAATGTAAAAAGTTTATATTAGGGCATGTACAATTCTGTTAACTAACTTTTCTATGCCCTTTTTAACATGTGCTTCATATGCATCCACATGTGCATGTTTACCATGCTAAAAACTAATTTAATTGTACACTGGCTTTGATTCATAAATGGAAATGTATATTTTGGAATGTAATTAAGGATGTGGTTTCTGTGATTTTCTTTTATATTATTGATGAGGTCATGATGTGGTTTAGATTTTCTATTGTGTATCCAGTTTGTTCAATATATTGGACATTTTATTTCGCATGGGAATTTCTGAGGACTGTGTTTGAATTTCCTTGATTCCTCTATTAGGGTCGCAGGGGGGTTTCCCATGCCCATCCAGGGGAGAACGTTTTTGATTGGGATTTGAACCGGGAATCTCTAGTGTTAACCACTAAGCCACTGTGCCGCCAAAAGGAACCAATAGTATTTAATGTTTTACATGTTTTTTTAACATAAGTTCTGTTCACCCTGTGATTAACAACTACTTTACTGCACTTTTTTTCCTTAAGACCACTTTCAACTGTAAAAAATAATGCACCAGAGGATTCTTGTTGTCTCATGTGCTGCTCCTTTGGGTGTCATGTACCATTTGGATTTTTATGATTTACTGCTGTGCTCAAAGTTCAGTTGGATGCAACTTTGACCCAACATGCTGCTGACCTTCCAAAGCACAATCAATAAGATAAACAATTTGTGGCTAGGAGCAGCTTAGACACATTATATCTGTTTATTACACAGACTTCTAAATATTTAGTATTTATGGATCTGGCACTCTGTATTGCATGAATTATCACTGGTCCAAACTTGCAGTCCTACATGTGAAATGATTATTTATATTTTATGCATTAGTCAACATGGCTGTGTTAGATTAAGAAAATAGCCAAATATGGACCCTCTTTATATGTCAAAAATGTAATTGGGCTAGGGTAGGGTAGCAATAAACAAGTAATCTTTAAGGCAATGAAGCTGGATAATGTTTCAAGCAAACTCACAAGAAAACCAAATAACCGGTGTGTTAGGGTGGCATGTTTATGTAATTATTTTTTAGTGTTAAGTGTGCTTGCTTATGTTGTTTATTTGTGATGCGACTTTTTGTGGTGTTATTGGAGAGTTTTGGTAAATCTAAGATGAACACACGCTCTTCAGTTACTGCAAATGAACTGCGCATGCGCAGAACCGCTGCCGACTGACCCCCCCCCCCCCCCCCCCCCCGCCCCGTATTTCCAAAGCGGGGTGTAAATATAAACTTCATAAAGATTTCATGGAGACAAGAGAAGAAATTACTGCATTTGACTTTAATTTCAAATTTGAATTCACACAGTCTTAATAAGTCACTCACCTTAGTCACCATATAAAAAAGACAAAATAAAAAAAGGAACTCTGCCAAAGTGTCTCTTTTAAGGTCACTAAAACCCAACCCCGGATAAAGCAGGAGGGTTGAACGTAGACTAGCAGTTCCAGCTAACGGCTATTCTTATGATAACGTTTAACAATACTGCAAAAAAAACAATACTGATTTACGTATTTACGTAAAATTATTTATACGAAGCAAGCATTAAAGTTATGACGTTATTTTGAGAAGTGACTCAAAAATAGAAGTTATTTTTTCAAAGGCAACAGAAGTTCGTTTGTAGTTCTAACATATTTCGGGTGTTTTTACTTTTTTTCTCTCCCACAACGTTATTCCATTACAGCTTCAAAAACATGTATTATGCAAATTAGGCAATGGCATCGTTCTAGTGAATCTTAGGAGAGCCAATAGCTACTTTCCTTACTGAGGAGTTGGCGGGTTCTTTTTCCGAAGGCGCGATTGAGACATGTGGAGTTAGCTGTAGGCGATCAATATCACTCACTCTCTCAGTCTGTGTCTGTCTGTCCGGCTGTCCACGCCACCACAGAGCAAGTTTAAACAGCAGCAGAGTATCTTCATTCAAGTTTAAGGTAATTTCCGCTAATTTATACGAAAAAACTTATATTTATCATACCGATGTTTTAGTGGCACCAAGGAAGTGACTCTTCTATTAGTCATTTTTTTAACAGACTTCATCCTGTAATCCTAATCAAGTTATAAGTATCAGTAACTAACACACGTTCATTGTATACCATTGATGGAATCATTTAAACAATTCGGCGACTGTAATTCTGAAGTTGTGATGTTTTATTGGCGGGTATTTTTAAAGTTAGCGCCTTTTATTGTTCTATGTTGAGGGGCTAACTACTCTCGTCACTGTGTAAACCTCACGCTATGACTTATTTATTATATTTATATTATTATACGCCATCACAGTATACTTTTCCAAACTTGACAAAACAGCAAAGCTTATTTTCAAAGTCATTGCTACCACGTGTGAACGAACAACACGTGTCTCTTCAGGTTATGCTATATTTAATACAGAAAGAGTTTGTGACTCATCTAATGTCATAATGCGTCGTGTTGGCCTTGGAAACCGCGTTTGGTTTGCGTCACTGATGAGAGATAGTCCGTTTAAGACGGTAAAGTTGGAACGTTTTTATGTTTAAACCTAGGCCCATGGAAGTTAATGAAATAAGCTTTTTATATTATTATATATATTCTTAAATCCTGTTTTAAAATACATGTTTATAGTATTATACTGTAAGACTATTCCTTTATCTGATACTAACAGCCATGACGGTGTTAAAGTCTGGTTTTCAAGATATGACAAATCCACTAATGGTATCTTGAGTTCAATCCACTGTGGTGATAAACAATTTCACACAGCTCCTGACCTTTATGTATCATTAAAAATATACAGGACAACAGAGGGGATTTACAGCATCTGCAAATCTGTGTTATTATGGAAAAATGTTTATTTTGGTATAGGCTGGTATAGGTTTGCTTAACTCGCAATCATAGTTATTTTCTTTCATGAATTTAGACCTTGTGTGTACACATGATATTATTCATCAATGTGTTGTTTTCAGTACATATGTAATAGGTGCAGACTGTTGCATTTATAGAAAAAGCAAGACTGAGTTACACAACTGCCTGCCAATGTTGGTGTGACAGCTTAAGATGTACTGTGTATATATATATATATATATATATATATATATATATATATATATATATATATATATATATATATATATATATTGCACAATATTGTGCAAAAGTTTTAGGCAGGTGTGAAAAAATTCTGTTTGTTAATAGTTTATTTTCATCAATTAACAAAACAGCATAAATTCTTCTAGGTACACATGCACACAGTTTTTGAAGGAACTCAGCTGTCAGGTTGTTCCAAACATCTTGGAGAACTAACCACAGATCTTCTGTAGATGTAGGCTTCAAGTCCTGTATGATGTTGAGATCAGGGCTCTATGGGGCCATACCATCACTTCCAAGGCTTATTCTTTTTCTTCATGCTGAAGATATGTCTTAATGACATTGGCAGTATGCTTGAAATCGCTGTCCTGCTGCAGAATACATTTTGGGCCAATCATATGCCTCCCTGGTGTCTGCCTGTGTTTCTCAGCATTGAGGATACCCTTAATCCTGACCAACTCTCCAGCACCATTTGCAGAAATGCAGCCCCAAACTTGCAAGGAACCTCCACCATGTTTAACCGTTGCCTGTAGTCATTCATTATTGTACCACTCTCCAGCCCTTCGGCGAACAAACTGCCTTCTGCTACAGCGAAATATTCAACATTTTGATTCATCAGTCCAGAGCACCTGCTGCCATTTTTCTGCACCCATTTTCTTGGCCTTGTTTCCATGTCGAAGGAATAGCTTTTTTGGCTGCAACTCTGCAACATGAAGACCACTTCTGGCGAGACTTCTCTGGACAGTAGATGGGTATACCAGGTTCCCACTGGTCTCTGCCAATTCTGAGGTGATGGCACGGCTGGACATTCTCTGATTGTGAAGGAAAATAAGCTCGATGTGTCTTTCATCTGCTGCACTAAGTTTCCTTGGCCAACCACTGCGTCTACAATCCTCAATGTTGCCCATTTCTTTGTGCTTCTTTAAAAGAGCTTGGACACCACATCTTAAAACCCCAGTCTGTTTGAAAATCTTTTTCTGGGAGAAAAATTGCTGATGCAGTATACCTACCTTGTTTCATGTTGTGCTCAGTCTTGCCTTGGTGTATGAGCTGTGACAAAAAACGTCTTCCACAACTTCAGCCAGGTAGCAGAGATTGGCTGTTCCTCGCACTGTTTTAAGCCTTCTACACAGCTGTATCAATTTAACTTCATGACTGTGTTTCTGACTTCATGACTTGTGAAAATTCTGATTATTAGCAGCTGTGGTATAATTGTGATAATTGGTTGATCATACACCTCTCTATAATCCTACAATATTCCCGAGTGTGCAAACGTACCTGTAAGAATTGATGCTGGTCTGTGTATGTGTGTGTGTGTGTGTGTATATATGTGTGTGTGTGTGTATATGTGTATATATATATATATATATATTGCATTTTGGCTTATAATATCTCAAAACCTATTTTGTCGTTGTACCATATGCTAATGCTTCACAACCGTATGCAAAGCAGCTGGTTGATGTTCTAAGGATGGAGCTTATTGATGTTTGAGGAAGGTAGAGATTATCCTAACTTTTGAAATCTTTAGAACTTTGTATTTATTTAGCTACCCTGTGGGTTTCTTTTTTTTTTCTTTTGGGATACATTATATTCTATGACTAGTTGTTGTATTGTGAAGAAAATCTCTTGTATTAGATAAAAGTGTTGCGTGTCCACAGACCGAGACTGGCCTGACCCAAACAAATTCCTGTGTTGATACAATTCTAGTGTGGAAAATTACTGTGTAAAAGTGCAGGGAAAGACATAGGCAGAGAGAATTTTGCCCTCTCTGAGCCTGCATATATTTACACGGCAATGTTTAGCACACTTTAAAAATAAATGAATGAAGCAAATGGAAAGAATTTGAGAACGAATTGGTCATTTTTCCCAGTCACGTTAAGTTTGCTCTTGTACGTGCTGCCAACCGCTCAAACTCTATTTAACCCGTTTATTTGTTTATAAATATAAAATGTTAAGTAAACTTATGATGTACATTATACATCTTTTTTTGCATATGTAGGGCCTTTACTAATTGGCTTCCACTCACTGTGTTCTAAAAGGATGTTCTCATAATGCTTTTTAGATTAATAGAATAATTTGTTTCTCTTTATGAAAAAAACGCTAATAATTAAAGTTAACTGGTAAGTGTGTGTATGTATGTGTGTGTGTGGGGAATCTTTAAAACATTAATGGATGACTTAATAATGAGTGTCTATAAATACTGAAATCTATAGAACAATGTTTAAAAATGTTTATACATTCCCAATCAAGAAATACCAAAATTTGGTGTGGTCATGTTTTTTTAACTTAAATGTTTAAACCTATAGGTAAATCTTAAAAAATGTTATACATGTGTATGCCACCTCATTGTTCAGAAAGAGAAAGATTTTACAGGAATGCATGCTATGAAAAGAATTTTTTTACTGTAATGTATAACATAAGCTGGTAGGATTCAGCATGCACTAAAGTCAATATTCTATATGTTTTCATAAATCAAAATCTTTTTGTCAGACCATGTAAGATAGTATTGAGTTGTAGGAGATACTTCCTAACAAACATTAGACTTTTATTTTCTATCAGTTTGAAATTAGACCCATTCAGTGAATTTCAGTTCTTCACAACCTATAATTTTTTTTGTTAGTGCTCACACACAACTTTTTTTTTTCTTTATCTGATACCAAGTTAAATCAGAATACTTTTATAATCCTTGGGGGGAAGTTGCAAAAAAGTAAGTAAAAATAAGGATTAGAAAGTAAAAGTGAAAACATGATAAGGAGAAACAGCAACAGGTTACACACACAGCTCAATCAAAAGAACTAAGAAATAATGGGGTGCTGTCCAAATGATGTTTGTATTTGTAATGTGAGGAAATTTCTCACAGAGAAGATGATCAGGAACCCAATACTTTTAGGAACTGTTGGACCTCTAAATAGACTAGTCAATAAAGTACTTTGGTGGTTGTTCCGACCATTTTATATACTCCTGTCTTGGCGTTCATTCATTATCTTCCACTTTTATCCTATATTAGGGTCGCGGTGGGGTTCCCCATGCCCATCCAGGGGGAGAACATTTCGGGCGCTGGGCAGATACACCCAGGACAGGGTGCCAATCTATTGCTAGGTACACACTCTATATGGGGCAATTTGTAGAACTCAATTGACTTGATCCATGTTTTTGGACTGTGGGAGGAAACTGGAGAACCTGGAGGAAACCCACGCAGACACGAGGAGACCATGGAAACTCCACCCAGATGAGGATTCGAACCAGGAATCCCTAGCGCTGAGAGGAGAACGTGCTAACCACTAAGCCACCGTGCTGCCCTGTCTTAGCATCCTGTACTTTTTTTTGTTTAATATGCTCGCTTTGTGATGAATGCAAAACAAGGGCAAAAAAAACAGTATGTTATGTAAAAATGTCAAAATCCCCCTGCATGCCCTTACATCATTTACAAACTCAATATTTCAGTCTGTTTTTATGTTTCTGTGGTTTTGAATCACCTGTAGATTATATATTATCTGGTTTAGTATGCTGGCCTTACGTTAATACATGGACCAACAAAGCTACACTTAATGTCCCATGTTCTGAGAAACCTACCCTATAGTAGAAGCTAAACAATCTTTCTCAAAACAGAGTTCTAGAAATTCTCCATTAATAGAATTCATCTGGTACCACGTTGGACATCTTATCCCTTATGTAATGATTAATTGTTCCGCTGAATGTATCCTGGACCTAATCAGCTGCCACATTTGAAGGTGTGACCTGGGTCAGCTTTATTTCTTGGGTTCAAACATTCTTGTATGTGTTATCAATGCTGACAAAAATGGTTTATCAATTTATACTGCTTTAAATTCTGACCATCAGTATGGTGCTAAGGAAACGTATCAATTAAACAGGCTTGCTTCTGTTTGGTAATCCATTTTTTTATTACTCTCTTAAATCTAGCCTGGTTGCTAAAAACTGTCATCTTTCAAATGCCTAGCTTGACATTTCATGTTAAATTGAGCAACGCATTTGTCTTTACTGTTAACACATCTGTCAATGTGTCATCAGAAATGACATACATATGCACATTGGTACATTTTGTCACGAAATATTTGCATCAATCTGCAGCATACATATTCTTTACCATCTCAGCCTATTGGACGCTAAACTATCTGATGAATGTAGCGCATTTGTTTTGGAGGATGGTAAATAATTCTTCAGCTGTACTTGAAATGAGAAAAAAAAAAAACACATCACTGCTGACATGATTTTCTGTACGTTCTTTGAGTATGAGCTCTGGATTTTTCATTGTGCGAGTGCTATGCACATTTGTGTTGGCAAAAAGTTATGTGAAGTTCAATCAGATCATTTTCCTTTAGGTTGCAAAGCTATTAATCAGGTGCAAATGGCATTTTATGAAATCAAATATTTAAAAAGGTTCTATTTTGTAACTTTAGCATGTGAAGTTGACTTGAAGCTGTGGTCTGTGTATGTCAGTGAAATCCTACTCCTGCAAACCCCACAAAAAAACATAAACTAGCTAACTTAAATTGTTCAGAAGTACTCCTAAAACGACAAGATTGAGTAGCTGCAGCCATTTTAGAAAATAAAATTCCCAAGATCAATTTTAGATGAAGACGTCTGTTAGACATGTGGTTTAAAATCACCTGTAGATTCTATCAGTAGCAGCACAACAGAGCGTTTTCAACACCTGGAACAAAACCATGAAGTGGATTTATAAAAAAAAATAAAAAAAAATAAATAAAAGTTTTCTTGTGTTCATGTATTTAAATTGGCTTAATCCTCTTGTTTTATTGGCTTTAGATCTTGAGACATATCTTTCCTTAACTATCAGTGTTGCACCTCAAATTCTTTATCAGTTCTGGTTAATCTTCTTTTAAGAGTTTGTCAAGCAACTACAAAATGGACTAAAATTTGAACAAATGTTTAGCTTTTACAAAAATTGAAAATAATGAAGTGGGATTTTTTTAAAAACTTTATTTTAGTGTGCAAAGTAGCATTTTATATTTATGTAAGCTGTGTAAACTTTATCAACTGCCTGAATTGCTTAGTTTTAATAACTCATTTGATTCCTGTTTCTTACCAATGCATACCGACTTGTTCTCATAGACTTTCAAGATAAAGTTTAGCTTTAACTGATACTACAGAACTGATAGCTTTGTACTAGCCAGAGAGGTGTTACCGGTTGCTCAGGAATGAAGTGTCAGATGTGAAATATGTGACTGGATACAAGAAGTGCTTTTATCTAACCATGAGCATGATGGGCTTCCCAGAAAAGGGACTTGGAAGGATTAGAGAAATTGTTCATGAATCTTTTTTTTTTTCTAGTAAGTCCAAAAAATAAAGTTGTGAACGCTTAATTTGAGCATTATTATATGTATTTACCAAGAACAGCCATATAACTGAAACAAAGTAAGAAGCATACATGTGGATTAACAACTACAGAAATGGATAAAATGCTCATTTTAAAAGCATTAACAAAACCATCAGTTTTTGTGTGTATTACATGTAAGGCTGCAACAAGGAATCGATAAAATAGATAAAAATCGATTATCCAAAGTATCGATAATGAATTTCCATTATCGATTCGTTGGGTCGCGTGATTTCTGCGTTACTCGCGATGTCGCACCCGCTTACGTCACCTGTAGCGCTTCAATAACACTGGAAAATAATAGCGGGTTGAACAGAACGAGGCAAAGTCTGCAAAACAAGTTGATAAATCGTACAAATGAAACACAGGCAACGCTGAAACTAAAGAACGTGGAACATGCAGCTCTGCGAACATGCGCAGCAGCACGGTGATGACACTCCTCCTGAAACTGAACACTGATGAGGATGAAGCTGAACAGCAGATAAATCACTACAACATCCCGAGCTTCTTTAGTTTAAAGTGAATCAACGTAACGCAACGTCACACTATCAGATCGATAGAGTAGCTTCATGTTGTATTTGGCTGTTAACTGGACAATAACAGCGATAGAGAACGTGTCTTAACGTCTGTTATACGAATACGTCCGTATTTCCCGGGAAATGTCCGTATGTCACATCCTGTCCCACGCTTCCCGGTTTATTTTTTAAAGTGAGGAAATGTCCTGGTTGTTAGCGTATCAATAGCAACACACCGCAGGGGAGCGGTGGGACTGACGCGCACAGCGTAAAAGAACGCGGCTTTAAATGTCCCGGCACTGGGACACTGAGTGCGGCGCGCCCCCCCCCCCCCTCTTCAGACCGCGTCCAGACAAATGGGAAGCCTTGTACACAGTGTGCAAAGCAGCCACATATATCCCGGTGTCCAATTGAAATTTCACACAAGGTATTTTTTTTTTGTTAACTGGCTAATTTGTAAAAAAAAAATTTCCATAGCTGATTGTTAATTAGTTAATTTGTTGATGATTTTTTTCCCCCAATAGGCTACAGAACAGACAATATTTGGTTCATTACTGAGGGCAACTGAGTATCATGTGTTCTTTGGAGTTGACTTTTGTTGTTAAGTGAGGGATGTTTAGATGATGCATTATTTCTTTCATTGTGCTTTTCATTAATTACAGGAAATGTTAACTTAAACATTTTGAATAAAATTACTATATATAATACTATACTATAGAATAATTTTACTGAAAAACATCCATCTTTGGATAAAAGCATCTGCTAAATGATTAAATGTAAAGACATGGAATTTTTTTTATTTATTTATTTATCCAATTCATCGATTAATCGAAAAAATAATCGACAGATTATTAAAAAAAAATAATAATAAAAAATAATCGTTAGTTGCAGCCCTAATTACATGTTTCTTTTTTATTGTTGCATATAAACCTACAATTAAGATTATTAATTATTTTTAGAATTTGTTGATATTTAAAGCATTATTGATAAACAATGGCAGTTTTAAAGAATTAGACATTTTAAACTAGCAGATTTTAAGAACATGTGGAATTGATTTTTAGGATGCTGGGGAAAAAAGTTTATTTCTGATTCATTATATTACACAAGCTATTCCATGCCAGGGAATGATGGTCGACAAGTTAATCTCTGCATATTTGCGGTATCTTACTTGGCTTTTGCTAATGCCAATAAAAATATGCAGATTCCATTTGTTGCATAGAAACCCACCTATGAGTTACTGAACTGTATTTTAAACCAATTTTTAAGTCTGTGGAGCTAGTTAAACAACATTGGCATGGCTTTATATACTACTTGTAGGTTAAGGGCCTTTTAGCTCCAATCAATTTCAGAATATAGAAGATAAGGGAGTCCTTTTGTTTATTTTGCCTAAGGGAAAGGTCTTTAGTGGTTTAAAATGTCTAACAAGTACATACATTTTTTAAAAAAATATTCATTGTTTTAAAACTTTGAAGTGAGTGATTTATAAAACATGTAATTAAGTGAAAATGTGTGTGTATATGGGAAACACAACATGCAATAAAAAAAAAAAACATTACTAGAATTAACTCCTTAGCTTTTTGCTTTGAGGTAAAATTGCTAATCATTTATGCTGTGGTTTAAGAAATACTTGAAGTATTAAATTGTGTGTGAGTGTGAAGTAGGGCAGCTTTTTGACAAAGCAAAGACTGTGATTAAGATCAGTTTCTGTTACTGGATCTTAAGTTAACCCAAGTCATTGTCCACTGTGTGAGACCAATGTTCTCTGTGCCACATTGTTTTCAATATACAAGTAGAGCTTTGCTTGATTATTTGTCAGGTCCAAAATATATAAAAAATTTGGTATATTTAATTCCATTCATGCTATCATGTCATTTTCTGAAGTTTGATCTTGCTGTATTGTGAGGCTTTACAGCTACTGCTCTTTTGAAGACCTTCTCGTGTTGCATGTTGTTTAGTCTATTCTTGGAACTGTGCTTTTAAAAAATATTGCTGGTATGGTGCCAGAATGTGTTCTGTTTGTATATGGGAGGTTGACTGTGCTGAAAGAACAACATAAGCTGAAAATTAAGCACAGTGTATTCGAATTTAAGTTAGGTGATGTAATACTCATCTGGTTCATACATTTCTTGTCGTGTCTGTAATACTTTTAATGGTGTTGTGTATTTCACAAGCAAATTGTGAATGTTTTCATACATTCTATGAAAACAAATGCTTAGACGATTAATGATAAATTTAATTGAGAAAAAGCAAAACATGCACAGAACATGCATTAAGGTTTTTTTTATTTTTTTTTAGGATTTGCCCTGATTGAGTGCAAATTTTCTATAAGGAAATGGTATAGGTTATTATTTTATATATTCTACTGTTTCCAAACAGTAAAATTTTATATACCAATAGTAACATGGATCCAGAGAATAATTTGCTTAACAGGTGGCTGTTTTGATTGTCAAGTATCAATCGTATGGTCTCTTCCATAAATGATGTATTTGAAATGAGTTGGTTTCATTAGGGATGGGAAACAGTTTTAAAGTCAGACTGTTTGTTCATGGTTCAATCATGCACATTTGAATATTTCTTAACATGTGGGTGCTGTTATGTTTGTGTCTGTGCTGGTGGTTGGACAATATATCTGAATACGCAGAAGGTATTAGGTGAAAATCCCCCAGATGACCTGCTGACTTAATTTTATAGCAGAATCAAGTGAGGGTCATCTCTCTGCAAGTGTAAGTAAGCTACAACAGCACCACAATAAATCAAGATTATGTCCAATACCAAATAGGATTAGTAGTCACATTTGTAATTTGAATTTAAAACTAGTATCAACAGTTGTTTATTCTGGCCTGGTGTTTTTAATGCACATTTATATACTAGTACACACAGAGTAACAGTTAGGTCCTATGCAAATGATTAGAAAATGTTCAAATGTCCAATTTTGATTTTATCAGAATACTTTATTGATCACGGGGGGCTATTGCAAAAATAAATATTTATATTAAGTGTCAGCAATATAGTTCATCTTATAGATAATTTTGTTTTGCACTGGCCACATTTTGTTAAATTTACTATATGAATTGCAACCGTGCATTAGATGTTATATATGCATATATAAAAACAAAATACTTAGAAAATACAATGGCTGTTTTGGGTGTAAAATATATGTGAGACTTTTAAAACATTGTTACCAAAAGTGAGACTCTCCCACCCCCTTCCTATGTGAACTGTTAGAGGGAGGAATTCCAAAACAAATTTCACGCAATGATTTACAGAATTCAAGGTTGGGTCGTTTTAATTTCACATGCTTGTATTTATTTCTTTAATCTATGCAGTATTTTAATCTAATGCTCTAAGGGCAGGTCATTTACAGAATGAAAAAAATGTCTTTTTGCTGAGATCCTACCTCCAAACCCTGTGGTATGATAAGAAGTACTTATGTCTTATCACAATCCTGAAAAGGGAAGTTATTTAGCATCCAGTACTTGATGTCCTTTACACATTTCCAGTTTATTGAAATGATGCCATCTGATGACATACAACAGTACTATATCAGCATGATATACCAAAGCTTGGTTTATTAATGGTAACAATAGTACTAATTGAAATAATGGGAATTTATATGAATGTATTATCTAAAAATATATAGATTGTACAAATCTGGCTGTCGTATTTTGTTTGATATAAAGTAAAAAGTACCATTTGCATTTGCTTCTTTCATAATAATCTAATACTAAAAAAAATTGCATATACATTGTGGCAAAAGATCACACATGATTTGGATGGGAGGTTTTAAATTTTAAATCATGTGGCCTGTTTATTTTAGTAATAACAGTTTTTTAATTTAAGTTTGAGTTTCATTGTTTAATTCTGATCTGCTCAGATGAGAATTGTCTGTCTGTACAGTTCATATTTATTTGAACAAGTGAGTCATGACAGTTTTTACCATAAATTAATATTTTGTCTGGAATGGCATATATGCGCACACAAAAGTTCACATAATAAAATCTAGGAGGAAACCGGAGAACCTGGAGAAAACCCACATTGACACGGGGAGAACATGGAAATTCAGATGGGGATTCAAACCGGGAATCCCTAGCGCTGAGAGGCTAACGTGCTAACCACTAAGCCACCGTGCAGCCAATCGGATGTTTGAACCAGGTTTTTTTTATTTTTTTTTTTTTAAGTTTTATAAAACTTCATTACAATCACAACGTATTAAAATTTTCAAATTGTGTTAAAATGTAAAGTAGAGGCACACTGCTCAATGTAAAAACTTTTATTTATTTATTTTTTTCTACCTTTTTCCTCTGAGGTGTGACCGGAGGATGGGACATGACAACCTCCACCCCTTTTAACTTTATAAACTTGAGCACATGCATTGTGTATAATGTATTGTATTCATGCTGCAGTTTGACTCTGCTGGTAAAGAAAAGGCTGACTTTCACTGTAAGCGTGTTTTTATTTATTAACTTCTTTTTGATATTTGTTGCATTCTGTTGGTTATTTGTTTCTTAAGGTTGGCAGCTATGCCTAAGGTTTTGTGTAACTAATGAATATATGATAATATATGTATATGATGAGCATCTGAAATATTTTTTATCAGTTCAATATTTGCTTCAGCAAACTTAGAAGGTTGGTACATGACTTGATTTTCCTGGCTAAAAATGTTGTGGATTTACATTTCTCTAGTAATTAAACGACTGAAAATTGATTTTAACAACAACAAACTGGCTTTTACCTGGTAGTAATACTTTTATCAGTTTGCATAAAGGCTTGCATTTATCTAAAATTGACTTTATAAAGTGGAGAATAACATTAATTTTTTAATGTTCGTGTCCTTGTTCATTGTAGCTGATGTGCGTTTGCTGCAATGAATGGAATTTATTTATTTTATTAAAACTTTAATAGGTGTGGATTTCTTTTGCTCACAAAGGTCATCTGCAGGAAATTGGAGATTACTTCTAGAATTTTAATCCCTGACTCAACAAATCCCCAGTTATGACTTGCAATGAGGTCAAAAGTACACATGTTGCCTCAATAGATTTAAGGCTTAACAGTTGTTGTGTGTAGAATATTTGTATATAGAACTAAGACAGAAGTGTGACGCAAACAAGTGTTGTTCTGTGAAGCATACAATGCACTTTGAATTATATTATTAATGTCTTCTTCCAGCTTTAGAGAAATGAATTAAGGGTGTTAATGCTCTGTATCGATGTCAAATCTAAGACATTTGGGGGGGGCATCCCCAAAAAGGCACTGACTCGGGGTCAATTTAACCGCAGGCTTTTAACATAAGATGCTAATATTCTATATTCCAGTCAGAATGTATTGAAGCAGTTTTTGCAGGATTTTTCCCGACAAGACAGGCTTTTTTTTTTTTACACACTGCATTTAACATCACATTCAAGTCACTTATATGCTTGCATTGTGTCACTCGCCGAAAGTACCACTCATGTGATTGATAAAATATGTCATCAGATATGTCTGATGATGATCATCAGATGAAGTGCACTAATCAATCTCTTTGATCAGTGTATTTATTAACCAGTAAAATGTCAATGTTTTTTTTTTTGTTGTGATTTTAGATTTGATTCCATCATTTGAAATAGACGTTTCTTCATTGAGAATATGACTGCCATTAGTCCTCCTCCTCAAGACAGGTAAGCTTCAGGTTTATATTAAATAATTTGTCAATTAAATGTAACATTTAATTCTGCTTAGACTACTGCTTTATCATGTTTTAAAGTTAAAATGCTCCTTAGAATTGACACGTTCTGCAATTTTCAGCTGGTCACTTCATTATTGAAATCCTAATAATCTATTTAAAAAAAAAAAACAGTTTAATTTTCATTCATTCATTATCTTCCGCTTTATCCTATATTATGGTCGCGGGGGGGTTCCCCATGCCCATCCAGGGGAGAACGTTTTGGGCGCTGGGCAGATACACGACAGGGCACCAATCTATCGCTGGGCACACACTCACACGCACACAAACACACTCTACATGGGGCAATTTTGGAGAACTCAATTGACTTGATCCATGTTTTTGGACTGTGGGAGGAAACCGGAGAACCCGGAGGAAACCCCCGCAGACACGGGGAGAACATGGAAACTCCACCCAGATGGTGATTTGAACCGGGAATCTGAGAGGCGAACATGCTAACCACTAAGCCACCATGCCCAGTTTAATTTTAAAACTGATTTAACTAAATTTGATGGATCACTTAAAAGCTCTATCAAAGTTCATTAAGTAAACACCTAGACAAAGTTAACATATTTATCTGTCTGATTTTGAATTGAACATTTTTAGCCAGATTTACATCTTAAAATTAACATGTTGAATTTGCTGGTTTAACATTTTATTTTTGTGTCTTTAAAGTTAATTGGACCTTTTCGACATTAATGTGTTTCTTTGGAGAGAAAGGCACGTGCTTATAATGTATAGAACATATGTATTAAGAAGTAAACAAATCTACTCAGTATTTTAGTGGTAGTTGTCCAAATAAGTAGGATAGATCCTAATGAGCTGCTGCATGAAAGACTAAAAGCTCAAGGCGTTTGTGTTCAAGGTGTTGATTGTAGTGCCGTCTGCTTTAAATCTATGAATCTCTTGATTAATTATGGAGCATGCTTTGTTTTTATAAACCCTTCAGAACCACCACACTATTTGAAGGCATACATGTGTAAGTAATTTATGATAAACTATCACTTGAAAACTTTATCCGGCCAGCAAAGACTCCTGCATCTGAACTGATTCCAAAAGTATGGAATTATATTGAGTACAGTTCCAAAATTGGCTGCATGAAATATGTCCTGAAAGAGGGAGTGGTATTAATCTTGAATTTTGCAGATGTGATGCATACTGACATTTAGCAGAACAGCTTTAGCACTGAATACCTAACTGGCCTATGTGTTGGCCATCCGTATTTGTGTACATCTGGATCTAAAATAAACCCTCTTTAAAAGCTTTTTCCATTTGCTGCTCTGCCCCAAATTCACTTGCGTCTTTATAGACAGTATGGACTGTATCTGTACTGACAACCTCATACAAAACACTTTTTTTATTGCCAGCACATAGAGGGGGAAATCTGGTACAATCTGGATTTGCTTCACTTGTTCAGATGGAAGCGCTGCATCATTATGCCATTAAATTGAAATCTGTTGAGTATCAGCTAAGTGAATGTATTGAATAACCAGGTTATTCCATGAGCGTATTTTATTTCCCTCCCTGATGGTAAAGGCATAATTTAGGACAATAGCATGGCTTATCAGGCTCAATTTGTGAAACCGTATTTTAGGGAGCATGAGACCGCCACAGAGTCTTGAGCTTCTGAATGTGTTTAGAATGTGTTGGGAAAGACTTTACAGAGTTGCCTCATTTGTCTATTGATAATACAAGAATTTGGCCATAAATGAATGACCATCTTTTCAATGTAACATTGTTTAAGGTTGTTGTAACAATGCTTTAGTGAATAAGAAATGTAATTAAATTTAAAACCTGTCCAATATCAGAATGTAAAACATTTTTGTAACCTACATTTACTTAACCTTTATTATTTTTTGTTTTAAATAAAGATATTAAAATAAAGATTGACACGTGGCTTTTTAAAATAAGGGAAGTTCTATGAAACTTCTTGATTGATCCCAAGTCATGGCTAAATCAACTACTCTGATGTACAGAGAACTCTGGTCTAATACTGTCAGTATTAAACCTATGTTTTGTAGTATTATATCAAATAGATTTTTAAACATAATCCAGTTTGTAAAGATGGAAAATGTTTCTGTTGTATTAGGATTTTATCTTCAAACAGCCAAATTACAAGTATTATACTAAACAGCTTCACCTTTTGATATTATGATTTAAAAGAAAATTATTATAGTTTATGTGTGAAGTTACAGAAGTCCTTAATAATAAATGTAATGTAAAGCAGAAATCATACATGTATTATAATGTTTTAAGATGTTTGCTATCTGCAAATAAACAAGGACTTTTTACTCTGTTTTCAACAGATACAATGCTGTGTGGCTTATATTTTTTGTCTTGGGGCTTGGGACTCTTCTTCCATGGAATTTCTTTATGACTGCCACCATGGTAACAATGCATCATGTGTTTTTTCCCTGGCAAATATCTCACTATTGTCTTGTGTGATTCATTTCTGGGAATATGCCTTGGAGATATTGTTTTGCAAACAATTTCATCCTGTGCATCATAATTTGAAATATAAAAAAAACCTTTTCAGTATTTAACACAATTCAAAATGACATTGATTCAGAAATATAAGATGCGTGTAAATTGATTCCTGAATTTCTAAAACCTAACAAATCCATCTGTTTACAGTATTTTACCAGCCGGCTTAAGGACCCTTTCACCAGCCAGAATTTAACAAATGAAACAGCTGACACACGAAATGTCCTAGAGTCAAAGTTTAACAATGTGATGACTCTATGCGCCATGGTCCCACTGCTCCTTTTTACCTGCCTCACTTCATTTCTGCATCAGAAGTAAGATCTGTCTGTCTGTTTGTCTCTCTGTCTGTCTATTCAATTGTGTCATGTAAATAACTTCAGACAATGGTATAAAAATCAAGGGATTTTGACTCATTTTAAGTAGATTGAAAGAATTAGATTGAATTTCAAGTAGATAGAAAGAATGTTAATCCTAAATTTGCTACTGTACTGAGGACCTTAACTAGAAACTCCAGATCCAATTTATCCAGTTTGTACAATAATCACATAGTGAAGTCACAGACAAGGTTCTCATCCAAGGAAATTGTGTTATGTAAACTGATTGTATAAGCTGGAGCACAGTGTAGTCTTTAAATAATGTCTTGGTTACTTTTAAACAGTTGTGCTTTTTAAACATTTGTTTTTGTTGTGTAGTTGATGTAATTCTGGACACAGCCTTCTTAAAGATTACCGTATTTTCCGGACTATAAGGCGCACCTAAAAGCCTAAAATTTTCCCAGAAATCGGACGTGCGCCTTATAATCCGGTGCGCCTTATACATGTACGGAGTTCCAAAATCTATTAAAGTATTGTTGTGCGACCAGGTGGTTTTTTTCCACACATCACCGTTGCTGCTGAAAAAGCCGAGTGAAAAAAATAAATTCGGAGCTTGCCGTCATTCCGGGAGGATTAAATAAAGAACTCCGACCGCTGGACATTGGCGTAAACAGGGCGTTTAAAGTAAAGTTGTGGCGTGGGAGCGACGGATGATGGACGGCGAACACACATTTACTAAAACTTGGGAGGCAGCGGCGGGCGAGTTACGCCACCGTCTGTAAACGGATTGTGGAATGCCTGGGCTAAGGTTTCTGCTGTAACTGTTGTCCGAGCTTTCGCAAAAGCCGGCATCATTGCTGAACAGCCGCCTGGCGACGAGACTGACTCGGACATTGACGAGAGGAACACTGGAATGCTCTATAGTGAAATTGCGCAGCTTTTTAATTCAGACACAGAAGATGAGGACTTTGATGGATTTGTGGGAGAAGAGTGATTAAAACTAATATGCGTTTTGTCAAGTAGTAGAATAAACTTCAATTATAAATCACCGTTTTGCATCCTTTACTTTTCTTGTAGATCGTATGTTTTAGCAAGTGCCTTATAATACGGTGCCGTACAGAATAAGTACCATACAGAAATAGAGTCCGTAATTGAGAATGCGCCTTATAGTACGGTGCGCCTTATACATGGGTCAAATACAGAAATAGACCCCGTAATTCAGACTGCGCCTTATAATACGGTGCGCCTTATGGTCCGGAAAATACGGTACCTAAATTGTGTGTGGTTCTGTTTCAATATTTTCAGAGGGCATATTTTAATTAATGAGCAGAGCCCGACCAGCCTTATCTTAGGAATGTGCCTATCTCACTCACTGTTCTCTTTATAAGAATTCCTCAGAAGTGGAGAATCTCAGGGAGTCTCTGTGTGATTCTGGTGGTATTTATGATCACCTCACTGTTGGTCAAAGTGGACATGGAACCTTTGCCCTTTTTTGTCATCACTATGATAAAAATCGTCTGCATTAATTGTAAGTTTCTCTGAAATCTATACTATTTACGCTAAGATAGAATTTAACTCGTATGGTTATACTTTGAGCTTAGTGGGGTTTCTCAGTGTAATCTCTTATATTTTTACTTTATGGGAAAAGGGGGTAACATCACAGACTTCCCTCTTTGATGTTATAATTACACACTGGTTTGAAGAGTCTAGCTGTGAAATGGAAACAAAACAAAGTTTCTTGGGAACTGATAAGTTCCCAGAGGTGCTGATTTTATTTTTTATTTCTTTTTTTTATTGACAAACCTTTATTAACACCACATTTTATTAATTCATTATAACAGATTAGTTTAGTAAAAGGGTAATAACAAATACTGTCAAGGCTATAGCGCATAAAATGTTTTGCAATTAGAAAATGCAATTATTTCAACTTTTTGGAAAGGATGTAGCATATTATAGTAGTTCTAAAACTTTGTGCCGAAAGTAAGGTACTTAAAACATAGACCATGGTTTGACAAGTTTCCTGTGGCAGACCCCTGCTGTACACCTAACGGATAAAATGGAATATTGATTTTGAGCCATGGCTCTGAAATACTGCTTTAACTGAATGGGCACAAAGACTTTATTACACCAGTGGATTTAGTGGTAAAGTGTTTTCATGCTTTTGATTGTATAATGATTTTAGTATTGTTTATCTAAATTAACAATTTCTTTGTTTCTGTTTTACTGTGCGTTTTATCTAGCTTTTAGTGCAATCCTACAGGGGAGTCTGTTTGGGCTGGCAGGATTACTCCCTGCTTCATATACCACTCCCATCATGAGTGGCCAAGGGCTGGCTGGAACATTTGCAGCATTTGCAATGATCTGCGCAATTGCATGTTTGTATATAGTATTTTTGTGTATATATTGTTCATAGTGCACTATATTTGTTCATATTGTAAGAGATGGCTAGGTTTTAAATTTAAGCAAATCTGGTTAATTTATAGCTGTGATCACATTGCTTCACATGTGATTCAAACACACAAATAACACATAATATGGTGGGTGTGCTCACTGTCTTGACAGATGGTTTCACTTAGCCTTACTGAATTTAACAGATACAATTATCCTGAATGACTTTACAACCTGCATTATTACATGCACGAGTTCAGGCTGGGCAATACGTAACTTTATACTCCGCTGTCTTCAGCACTTAAAACCAGTACATGGTTTGATATGTTGTAGCTACTTACTAATGATGAATAGAATCACTCACCAGCCCTGACATTTCAAAGCTGCTCAGAGATGATTTGGATATTAAAATTAGTTTTTTTTACTCCTGGCCACCACTAACTGGTATGTCAAATCTTAACTATGAGAGCCAACTTTTTACCAGAACCTTTTCTGATACCTTGTGACTTGGAAGTTGAAAAAGTCTTGTAACAGTGAAGGTTTAATGCACAAAACACAGTCCATATGTAATATTATTATATAATAATAAAGCAATTGTCTAAATATTCTGTTTAATACAATTTATTTACAAATTGTAATGTGGAGGAGTTCATCAATGGCATTGTTTTTATTTTTTCAGCTGGCTCAGAGCTGCAGGACAGTGCCTTTGGCTACTTCATTACAGCCTGTGTTGTAATAATTCTGGCCATCCTTTCCTACTTTGTCCTCCCAAAAATGGTACAACTTCATTATTTATATTTATATAGCACTATTCTTGTGCAAGTGCTTTTCTTCATGTATTGTATGAAAACGTGATAGACACTGCAAGAAGCTTTTAAGCAGCATTTATGCTAAATGACTGTGGATATAGCTTTTAAATAAAATATTATGGGGTATTTTTGCAATAAGAATATTTATTGTTATATAAACACTTTTAAAAGAATGTTACTACATGTACACTAAACTAAGCTTTACATGTTTGAGGCCATCTAATAAACTGAATATTCCCTGCTCAATCAAAGCCCATATTACAACTTTAACTTCAAAACTGAATACAATGTTTGCATTAAGTCAAAATGATTTGTCCTTTTTCAGTCTGGAGTGGAAATGAAATCCAGTCATAATTTATACAATAAAACACCTTTGTTTTAAAAATTACTTTAATTGAGGTATTGAAAAATAACATTACTTTTCTATGTTTGAGTGGTGGCATGGTGGCCTTACAGCAAGGCGGTCTCAGGTTTGATTCCCAGTTGGACTGAATAGAGTTTTTTGTTTTATGTTAAGGTTGCATCTTCTCCCCGTACCTGTGTAAATAAACAACCCCTCTTCTGGAAGGTGTGAATTATTACAATAAATAGGAATCATGTTTAAATATTTAAATCCGTCACTTTTTTCACGGAGTAAAATGAACAAAATTAACATTAGCAAAAGTTTTTTGTAGTGTGTTAATAAATCCATTAGATATTTGTGTTATAAATGAACACCCATCCTAAGACCTTCTCATATATTATGGATTAATGGAACTTTTGTTAAATGCTACAACAGTTGAAGTACTAACAATAACGGCAACATCATTTATTTATACACCTACAATAAAAAATTCACCCAGCCATAATGATGGTCTCGGCAGCTCATGTGGTGTTAAGAATCAAACAACTTTTTTTGTGTTTTTGTTTTTTATGCTTATATATAAAGTGACCTTAAGTGTCAAGAAAGGTGCCTACGTATAAAATGCATTGTTGTTGTGATTATCATTATTAACACTATTTGGTTGCCAAAAAAAAAGTGTAAAACTGATGCAATAAGATCATGTTGGGTGTTCTGTATTCAGTCATATTCTCTCTTTTTTAGGAATTTTTTCAGCATTACTCTATCAGCAGAAATGTCAAAGCTGCTGATGACGAGAACAAGATGGACTTGTTGCAGAAAGGTAGTCAATAAACCATACAGTTGTCATGTACAGCATTTTGTACTTTTTTTCCTACCTTCATTCACCAAATCTAATCAACTGGGGCTCTGTAAAGCTGCTTAGAGACATTTGGCACTTTTTAAATAAACTAGAGAAGCATTAATTGAATTTTTAGCCCAGAATTTTATTTTTAATAAAAAAATTTTTTTGCATTTAATCAGATTACACAACTAGTTTTTACTGTAACACCTTGTACCAGGTCTTTTTTGATCTTTCAGATAACACAATCGCTAAGTTGGCTTGGTACTGCATTAGAGCAGGATACACAAAGCCAGTAACCAGGGTGTTTTGCATGTTTACATTTTGGCCTCTGTTTCATAATAACTATTGAGTTTCGGAAAGCGATAAAACCATGTTGTTGCCTGAAACAAATGTACTTATTACAGAAAATCATGGGGAGAAAAGGCCTGCAACTGGTCAGAGTGATGAGGACACCACAAATAAGGTTTCTGTGTTTGCCATCTTTAAAAAGGTACCACATTTAATGCTGATGATAATCTTTTGTTAAGTAACCGCAATTTAATACTTATCATAATAATAAACATCGCTGCATTGTTGTACATGTGACTGAAACCAGTTTCTTGAAGATATTTAATCATATTCTGAAAATTTATGGAGATGCACAATACTTAATACATGTCTAAGCAATGTTACAGAAATTTTATTTAAAAATATCTTAAATCAGAATTCATTTCATAGTGTACTCATATTTGGAGACAATATGTACTATGATTATTAGGCTTTCAAGTTTGAGTTGAAGTGTTCAAAGCTATAGTCCAGTTGTTTTGAATAAATAATTTTTATTGAAAGAAAAAAGAAACAAGATTCTGTGGCTCCACAGCCTATGAAACCGTCGGATAAACTTTCAGCTTTTCAGAAATCAGTTTATCTGTTTTTGGCGGGTCTTTACTGACTGACGCCCTAGATTATTTATTTATTTTTTGTTTGTTTGTTTTCATGAGATGAATTCTGTTTATTTTTCTGGTTTCATACCAGTAGTTCTTAAAATCTGTATTTTTCTTGCCTGTAGAATTTACTAACAGTGATACTAGAAGATACTAACAGTGTATGTTAAGAATGTTTTGTCTTTAACGTTAAACACTTTAAATAAAAGTTCATGTACTCTTGTAATAATTAACTAGAAAATTTAGCCAGGGATGTGCAAACTTCTGTGTGCCATTATATTTAGTAATTGAACTAATACAGTGAGTGTAGAAATGAAGATTATTTTTTTAACTGTTTATTAATTTCTGCTTAATAGATCTGGGTGATGGCAATGTCTGTGTGCTTTATCTTCACCATCACCATTGGCACATTCCCTGCTGTGACTGTTGATGTAAAGTCCACTGTAGCTGGAGATAGTAGTTGGGGTAAGAGGCGTTTGTGAATGCTTTTGTAACCAAACTCCAAACTTTTCAAATTAAGTTCTAATTCTTCTTGCTAATTGGGCTTACTAGGCTCTTTATTGTGCCTTTAGGCAATTACTTTATTCCTGTCTCATGCTTCTTGCTCTTTAACCTCATGGACTGGGCAGGACGAAGTTTAACTGCTTTATGTATGTGGGTAAGTATAGAAACATTTTTCATTGTTTTCCTTGTTCAGATCTGCTTAGTACAACTACAAAACTAATACCTGTAACTTTGTTGGCTAGTTTTAAAAATTGTTGACTTGACATTGACTCGGTGCTCTGCAACTAAATGTGAATGTCAACAAAGGTCTCTTTAGCGACTTTTAATATAAACAGTTTTGTATATTTGTTAATTATCTATCTAGTTCTGCAATATCTGACTGTATGTAAGCAGAATGTAGAGCCAAATATGCCCTGATGGAAATGAAGAAGCCATTCTTTTCTTTTTATACATAGCTTTCACCACCATTACCATAAGTTACTCTTGTTTCCAAACTGGACTTTATGAACTGGACTAATTTATTGTTATCGGTGACGTGCATCTTTGAGGTAAACTGTTTGATGTTCATAAAGATGCAGATTGTAGTCAATGATGCATAGACAACCTTAAAGTGGGTTCATTTTGCTCATGATGAAATTTCACATCTTGCTGAGTTCTACATCCCCTATTAAATTTCAAGTTTAAGACCAATTTAAAGTTCAAGTTTTACCATTTGGTTGTGTTGGGCTCTGTTTTAATAATGGCATCATTTGGCAGTTCTCTGATAGGTTTGTTTTATTCGTGTTTCTGACATGAACACAGATTGAAGAGTTTAATACTGAGTGGTACTTTTTTAAACCCATGACCCATGCCCCATTTTTCTTGGGCAAGGCACCTGACCTCAATTGCTCTCCAGGCACTATGTTCAAGGCTGCCCTCCGCTCCGGGCACACGTGCTTACTTTTACCAGTGTGTGTATACGTGTGTGTTTCACGGCTCGTATGGGTTAAATGTGGAAGACAAATTCCTCTGTGTGTACGCACAGTAGGCAAAATAAATCACTTTGACACGTGCTCTGTTTGATGTAAGTAATCATGTGCCTTACATGATGATTTTTCTTGTCTATCTAAATAGTTTTTTTTAACCATTAAATTTGAGTAGTCTGTTAAATGTACAGAAGTATTGCATTATAAACGTATTTAACTATATTGCAAACTTCAGTAATGGAGTAGTCAGGATAGACTTGTTTTTAGATCCGAGTAGCTACATAATATTTTAATGTTTAAGCAAACTTTCAAAAAAGGTTTCATTTATTCACTTAGTTTATAGGTATAGCTCACTTTCTTAAAAGTTCATAATTTTTGTTAAATGTTAATAAATACAATGCAGATATGTGCAAGTCACATATAAATCATAAACAATGCCTAAACAAATGTATTGATACCTAGTAATTTAATTTTATTCATTGAACATTTCATCATTAATGCCTGCTATGTTTTAGGCAGGTTTTTACCCTTCTTGTTTCATGCATAGTTCATATCAATGTCGTGTGATTGTCACATGCACTATCCCCATGATGGATTATCTGGATGTGTTTCAGTGCTGCTATCAGACTAGAACCTCCTCCTAGAAGATTCCTCTCAGATGACAAGCAAACGTTTTTCAATTAGACTTTGCATCCAAATATATGTCTGGAATTTAACTTCAGAAGTCTGGTTATTAAAAAAAAAAAAAACTTAAAAAACTGCATTCTTAGAACCTTAAAATGCTTTATATAAATATATTTTTGACCACTGATCACAAAGATCACATGTAAACGTGTAAGTCTGCAGTGTGTTATGGTTAATATAGCTGTGCATATTTTATGAATATTTTACATTCTTTTTTTTATTTTAGTTAAAACATGTTAAACAAGTTCATCTCAATCTTGTGACAGTAAGTTTAATGTAAAACTATATTCTAAAATGATGATGTCTCTATAGCTGCATCCAAAAAGAGAATAGTTTTGGTTATACAAAATGCAAACCTAGTCATTCGTAGAACGTTTTACCATAATTCATACTCGATTCATACGTTATAGGATTCATATGTTCATAGAATTCAAACTTTATAAAGAGGTAATTATGTTAAAAAAAGGAACTAATTAAATTGTGATTGCAAAAGTTAATTGTTCATATGATTGCTGTTGAGAAATTTTCTTCAAATTGGCCTGGTTGTTTGCTTAAACTCAAAGATAACCTGACAGGGTTGCCCTGAATCACTTATCCTACTACATAGCTTTATTTTCTCTAAATACTTTACTTCTGTTTTTCTTTATTTACTAATTTAATAGTATCCATTTGTTACTCAGCAAACATGCATACTCTTATCGAAATCCCTCAGCAAAAGATAATGTTGAAATCAAAAGCAAGGTAGCACTTCTGTCAAAAGTCTTTGCAAATTGTTTAATCATTTTCTTACTTCTAATTTATTGAAGAGTTTAACCTGTGGTATATGAACATTATTAGATGAGTTTTTGCGTTCACCTTGTAAAGTTAGGAAGACTGCAAAGCCACAATCTGGTATTCTCTGCATTCTTCTTGACCAGTTAAAGATGCTTAAAATTGTGAATGTTGATGTTCATTTTTTTAGTCATTAACTCTGACTTTTTAAATGAATATTATTTAAATTATATTAGCTCTGAAGTAATTTTTTTTTCTCCTTAGCCTGGAAAAGACAGTAAACTGCTGCCAATACTGGTGGCTGCACGTGTTGTATTCATCCCTCTCTTTATTTTCTGTAACGTGCAACCAAGAGTATACAGTTCCGTCGTATTTTTTCATGATGCCTGGTACATCGTCTTCATGATCTTCTTCTCATTCAGCAATGGCTACCTGGCAAGTCTGTGCATGTGCTTCGGACCCAAGTGAGTATGCAGTGCACATGTTTGTACTGTCGTGTACATTAGGCCTGCTTTTGTTGCTTTTATCAACAATGAAAGAAAAGGTGGTTATTTGTTTGTGCTTTAGCCATAACCCCTTTTCCTTTGTATAAAAGACTTGATGTGGGTTTTTGTTATCCTTTCTGCCACTGTGCATAAAATGGTCAAAAGCAATACGTACTGGATGCAAATAAAGATGATTTTAATTTAATTTAAAAAGCTTTTATTAATTAATGTTTGATCATTGTACCAGAACAAAAATGACAAGGGGTTAGATTATGTTATAGCACACTGTCTGAAAAGCAAGCATTTTAGTGAAACACTGCTATTACTAAAACACTACTTAGCACCACTAAACACTGCTAATGATGGGCGGGTGCCTTAGTGGATAGCACGTTCGCCTTTGAGCACTAGGGATTCCCGGTTCGAATGCCCATCTGGGTGGAGTTTCCTTGTTCTCCCCGTGTCCGCTTGGGTTTCCTCCAGGTTCTCCGGTTCACTCCCATAGTCCAAAATTATGGATCAAGTCAATTGAGTTCTCCAAATTATAGAGTGTGTCTGTGTGAGTGAGTGTGTGCCCAGCGAAAGATTGGCGCCCTGTCCTGGGTGTATCTGCCCAGCACCCGAGACGTTCTCCCCTGGATGGGCATGGGGAACCCCCCGCGACCCTAATATATAGGATAAAGCGGAAGATAATGGATGGAAACACTGCTAATGTTGGATTAGATTGCCTGGAATATTTGGGTCATTCAAAAGCAGCTTTCACTGCAAATCATGTTCCCACAGTCACCTTGTTCTTTTCTTTCTTTCTTTTTTTTTTTTTTTTTTTTTTTTTTTTTTGTGTGCGTCTGTCTTTCACAATAGTTATCTATAATTGTATGGCCCAGTACTCATGAAATTTTGGTATAAAGCGATGTCATTGGCTTTAATAGTGTATCCATCGCAATCACAGTGCCAGTAACAATCAGGTACCACAAATTACAATTATATGTTTAAAACATACTCATTATTATAAAATTAATTGCATTGTGCATTTTTTTCGTACCATAAAAATTAAGGTGGTTTGCTATTGTGAAAATTTGCACAATTGGAATTATTAGTGTGCTTGCCATATATGGCAATAACATTATTATTTATACAATCTTGTATTTGAAAGCTACATGTTAACTCACTTGCTTTTTACTTCCAGAACTTTTCTACATGTAAATTACACCAACCAACAAGTTTTATGTTAATGACATCTAAAAAATACTACAGAACCAGGATCTGCTGGATACTTGTAATCATCATTTTAACCCTATTATGCCAAGTGAATTATATTTCATACATGAGTTTTAAGTATTTCCCCTCTGGTGGATTACTCGTGCCCTACATGCCCCAGAGGACCTTTTAATTTCGACATCTAAAATGGCTGTTGTAAAGAAGTGCCTCAATTGTAACTTCACTTGGACGTTTTTGCTAGTTTTGTAAAAGTCACGATTAGAAAACTCAAATTATTACTGATATTTAAGTAGTTTACGGAGTTGATGCAACTTGTAATTAAATTTTATAATATATTTTATTGTAAAATCCTGTTGAAAATGTCTATCAAATTATATACAGCAGGTGAATGTTTATTTATCTAAATTATTTTAAATTATTCTATAACTTCCAGTACCGAAGATGGTTTATGAATATTTGGGGGCACACTGTCACAGTGGCATTATTAGTACATGTTACCTCTGTAGAAGAGACCAGAACAAACTGAAGTTGAGCCAGAAACCCAAGGCCCAGCGAAGGCTTACAGATATGTAAGCACTGCACAGGCAATCACTTCTCCCATGTTTTCTGTTGGAAATATAAGGTTTACCGTTGCCATTTTTAACTGTCCACATTGCTAAGTAAAGAGGTTGTGAACCAAACTAACTAAAATCTTCTAGTCTTCCAGTCTAGCAGTCCAATTAGTGGTTTTCTAATAGCTGCAGACCTAAACTTTGTTAAAACCCCCACACTTTATTTCTAGTTCTTGTGAAGAACCCAATGTTTTTTTTGTTGTTTTTGGAGATTCCAATGTTCTTTTTGTTTTTAAAAAAAATTCCAATAGTTTTCTATTCTTAAAAAATGTTCTATGATTTTGTTAATTAAAAAAACATTCTGTGAGCAAAAAATCAAAACAAAACTCATATATCCTAACATTTTTGAAAAAGGTCAAGCGAACACAGTTTGGTTTTTATTATTACTACCGAGGTCCTGATCAGGATAAGTGGATCAGAGAATTAATTGCTTTATTCTAAAGTCAGCACATTATTCATTTCACTAAAAGTTAACTTTTTCACTTTAGCCCTTTTTCAAAAAGACTTTTTGCATGTTCTGCAGACATCTGAAAGACAGTTACTATTAAGTGTTACTGTTACTTTGCTTTGATGCTGGACAGTTTTGAACGCAAGTTTATTTACATTTGTATGTAAACATTTTAGTGTTTTTACTTAATTTTTTTAAATTATTATTTATTTTTTTACAATGGTTTACTAAAATAAAATCAGTTTGAGGGAGGCTTTCTTCAACATTGTAATTTGTTTTACTTTTAGATTAATCCAACAGCATTCTGTATTTTTAACGTTGTTTTTCACATCGAACAGGTTCTTTAAAAAAAAAAAAAAAAAAAGTTATTGATGTTCCTGTTCATAAGTAGAACAAACTTCATGGGTTAAATGTTCTTCTCTGGGAACATTACTGGTACTGAACTGTTTGCTGTTCTCACAGTCTGTGTAGAAGTTATATGATTTGGTTTGTATTTTCCCAACAGGAAAGTGTCTCAGCATGAAGCAGAAACAGCTGGATCAATCATGGCTTTCTTTCTGTCTCTTGGCCTGGCACTTGGAGCCGCTTTATCATTTGGCGTCCGGGCCATCATCTAGAGGTTTGCTGTTCTTCAGTCACCTGACTTCTGATTCAGGAGGAACACATTGGAGAGCTGGTGCCATTTTAAATAATTTTGAATTTCTAATTTGTCTGATATTAAGCTAACATACTCGACAGAACTCCCTCGTTATTTGTTATGATATTATTATTGCTCTTATGATAAATCACCTTTTATGTTCATCACGTTTATGTTCATTTAAAACAGATTTGTTATTTAGAAATGACACAAAACACCAATCTAAATGCACCACTTTTAACATCGTGTGAGCCAAAGAAACTTTATCATTTGTCTTGTGTGCTGTTCAGTATGATGTTTATGATGAGCTTTTAAAAGGTTTACATTTATGATTGAATTAGAATTAGTTTTTGTTTTTTAGTTTTTGAAATGTACACATTAGCGTAAATGAACTGAAGATGCATGTCATAGATAAAGGACATTAGTTACATCTACATTGATTTAGCAAAGTTCCTGTCAGGTGGTCCACCCCCCCACCCCCCCATTCAGTCACTGTCTTTATTTTAGGTGTTAAAAGAAGCTGTATCCTGTGAGTGCAGCTTTCATTTTGTATCTGAAAGCTTGATCTGATTTTTGTATTTGAGAATTTATTTTATTTTTTTTTTGTACATTTTTTTTAATGAAGATGTAATTATAATGTTTTCTAATTGGGGGAAGAATGAACTTTGAGCCAGTTATGAGTTTCATAAAACAGGGTTTATGTGATCTTAAACTGAATTCTGAGTTGTGTGAAGTTTAAACTGTGATTCATTTAAACCCCCGTCAGGAGTGAATCACAGTAATCCAACCCCAGGATAACAATGGCATAAACATATATTTTTGTATCTGCATCCTGAAAACAAAAGTATAGTTCTCATCTAGAAGATGTACAGACAAAAGAATGTAATCTAATAAAAATGCTAATAAGCATGTTGAAGGAAAAATCAGAGATACCAATTACAAGCAATATACTTTGTGTTTACGTTTTTAACATTTTTAGTTTATTAATTATTAAATGTAATTTGTATTCACTTCAGCTCAATCCAAAACCAGTTTGTTTATGAAATGTGTGCTACCATCATGCAGGTTGAGTTCTTACTAATGCACTGATTTGCCCATTTGCTTTTATTGATGCCTCAATATTTATTCATTTTAATTTTAAAGTTATTATTTGTAATTAATCCCATGAGTCTCTTTACCTGATTCTGATGCCATAATATCTTTGTTTCAGTTGGTTTACTGGTTTACTGGTTCCATATTTTGTTTTAAATTAGAAACAGTGATGTCGGTGAAAGTTGATGAATTTTAATTTAATAAATTGCAAAACAAATTGAAATATAAGTACATCAAATAAAACACTTATTTTTTTTATGCTAAACTCAATAACAAGTTTAATATGCAGGCTACAGATTGTCACCAGTGTTATGAGGTATAGACCCTAAAACCTATGGAGCTCATTCCTAGTTATTTTTTACAATTGTCTTTTTGTCTGATCGTGCCAGTATATACACTGTTATCCACCTACTGCTTTTATTTTACAGTTGTTTTAATAATTAAACAGATATTTTAAGATTTTGTGGGATTTTTTTATTATTTTTTTTGTCTTTTATCATTTTCATTATTTGTGCATACCACCAACACTCCATACGACATGGAGCAGCCATTTTAATGTGTACATGAGCTTCTTTTTTCATTTTCGGTTGTTAAAATATGAGCGGTCTTAGTGAAAACATTTTACTTTTTTACATTTCATCTGTTAATACGAAATAAGTATTTAACACGTCACCATTTTTCTTAGTAAATATATTTATAGAAGTGCTGTTGACATGAAATTTTCACCAGATGTCTGTAACAACCCAAGTAATCCAAACACAAATCAAACCATAGATGTGTAATAATGTGGAATGGTACAGGGAAAAAGTATCGAACACATGCAAAAAGGCATGGAAAGCCAAGACATAAGATGAACTCTCTCAGTAATTAGAAATCAATCCTGCCCCTTGTCAGTGCAAATTAATATCAGCTGATTCAGTCCCAAATGATGGCCCGGTATTGCACCAGAAACTTCTCATGATGGGTAAAAGTGCTCTCTTATTGTTGCAAACCATAATGATGGCATTAGTTACAGAAGATTTTCTAAACTTCCAATGAGCACTGTTGGGGCCATAATCCAGAAGTGGAAAGAACATTATTTCACCATAAACCGACCATGACCAGGTGTTCTTTGCAAGATTTCTGAGTAAAAAGAATTATCAGAATAGTTGTCCAAGAGCCAAGTACCACTTGTGGAGCGCTTCCGAAAGACCTGGAATTAGCAGGTACAATTGTTTCAAAGGAAATAGTAAATGATGACATCAACTGCCATGGCCTGTATGCATGCTCACCATGCAACTCCATTGCTGAAGAAATAGCATATTGAAGCTCGTTTAAAGTTTGCTGCACAACAATTAGACAAGTCTGTGAAAAACTGGGAGAATATCGTCTGGTCAGATGAGACCAAAATTGAACACCTTGGATGAAATAATACACATCATGTTTGGCAGTCATTTGGCACTGCACATCACCCCAAAAACACCATACCAACAGTGAAGTTTGGAGGTGGGAACATCATGGTATGGGTCAGTTTTTCAGCATTTGGTACTGGCAAACTCCAAATAATTTAAGGAAGGATGAAGGAAAAAAATGTACAGAGACATTCTTGATAAAAATCTGCTGCCATCTACCAGGATAATGAAGATGAAACGTGGGTGGACATTTCAGCAAGACAATGACCACAAACACACAGCCAAGGAAACTCAGTTGGTTTCAGAGAAAGACAATAAAGTTGCTAGAATGGATCAGCCAATCACCCGGCTTGAATCCAACAGAAAATCTATGGAAAGAACTAAACATCAGAGTTCATAGAAGAGGCCCACCAAACCTTTAAGATTTGAAGACTGTGGAGAAACTAGTCGCATGTATTGCTTAGGTGTGATTTTGACCCATTCTTCCACATACAGGAGGCGTCTTGAAGCCCTCATTGCCAACGCAGGCTTTTGCACAAAGGCCATCCATCTATTATCTTCCGATTTATCATCTACTAGGGTGTACTAGGAATGTTTCAGGCGTTGGGCAGATACACCCAGGACAGGGTGCCAATCTACCTCTGGGCACACTCACCCACTCACAGACACTATATGAGGCAATTTGGAGCCTTCAACCATGTTTTTGGACTGTGGGAGGAAAGCGGAGAACCCGGAGGAAACCCACGCGGACACGGGGAGAACATGGAAACTCCACCCAGATGGGGATTCGAACCGGGAATCCCTAGCGCTGAGAGGCGAACGTGCTAACCACTAAGCCACCGTGCTGCCTGCTTTTGTCCAGAGTATTAAATACATTTCACTAAGCGTGTTCAATATTTTTCCCTGTGCCATTCCACATTATTACACATAACTTAATTTCTGGACATCTATGGTTTGATTTTCTTCGTTCTTTGTATTTATGGATTACTTGGGTTGTTACTGACAGCTGGTGAAAATTTTATGTCAATAGCACGTTCTAGAAATATATTTACTGAGAAAAATGGTGACGTGTTCAATACTTCTCACCCGCTGTGTGTATGTGTCTCACTGATGGTCAGGAGAGACATCCTTTCCTATGTGCTAGCTAGCAGTACCCTGAATGAACTACATCTGTCTGTCATTCTCGGTCAGTGTAATTTAAAATTAAATGATTTCAGTCATTTTGGCTTCTTCAGGATACCAATGTTACACTTTTAAAAACAATTTTACAGTAATGGAACTATTTGTATCAAAAAATGTGTAAGTAGCTAAACGCTTGTGTTCTAATGAATGATTTGCAGCCAAAATTATATAAATTTAAGCAGAAGCAGTTAAGATGAGAAGTAAGGACAGCAAAACTGAAAAGTTATGATGTAAACGAGATAAGCAAAAGGAAGTCTAGGAAATAGTACAGTCATTTGTGGTCAGACAAAACAACCAGACTCAAAATAAAACACTTTATCCACACGCACGACTGTGGGCAGCTACGTCTGCCTCCCTGTGTTTACGGAGCTTAAAATAAAATGGCTGTGTGGTGAACAAGCTGCTTTTTTATAGAGGACTGAGCGCAAAAAACAATCTCAAACCCAACTCAGATATCCGCCAAGATGACACATGCATTAGGTCTTTACTACTTCAGCCAATGTCTGTATGTTTACATCATGAAGAAACACAACAACAACAAGCGGCATGGTGGCTTAGTGGTTAGCACGTTTTTCTCTCAGCGCTAGGGATTCCCGGTTCGATTCCTGATCTGGGTGGAGTTTCCATGTTCTCCCCGTGTCCGTGTGGGTTTCCTCTGGGTTCTCCGGTTTCCTCCCAACAGTCCAAAAACATGGATCAAGTCAATTGAATTCCTAAAATTGTCCCATATAGAGTGTGTATGTGTGAGTGAGTGTGTTCAGTGATAGATTGGCACCCTGTCCTGGGTGTGTCTGCCGAATGCCTGAGACGTTCTCCTCTGGATGAGCCCCCCCCCTCCGTGACCCTAATAGAGGACAAAGTGTAAGATAATGGATGGATAGACAACAACATGTATTCACTGGCCACTTAATTAGGTTCAGCTTGCTAGTAAAAGGTTGGTCCATGTTTTTCCTTCTGAGCTGCCCTAATTGTCATATTTTTAACAAGGTGTTGGAAACATTCCTCCGAGATTTTGGTCCATATTGACATGATGGCATCGTGTTGTTGCTGCAGATATGTCTGTTTCGAGTCTCTCGTTCCACCACTTCCCAAAGGTGCTCTGTTGGGTGGAGATGTGGTTACTGTGGAATCCATTGTAGTAAAGTGAATGTTGTCATGTTCAAGAAACCAGTTGGAGATTATATGAGCTATGTGACATGATGTATTATCCTTCTTGAAGCAGCCATTCGAGGATTTATGCCAAATCAAAATTTCGCACCTAAATTTGGTGTTGGTTTTTCCACTTTGAACAAAGTAAAAAAAAAGACTAAATTAAATATACATTCATTATTCACCTTAATTGTGCAGTCACTCTGACAGAATTCATATCATCCATTCATTATCTTCTGCTTAAACCTCTACTAGGGTTTTCGTTCCCCATGCCCATAGTCCTCCCACAGTCCAAAAACATGGATCAAGTCAATTGAGTTCTCCAAATTGCCCCATATAGAGTGTGTATGCACGCGTGTCTGTGTGTGATTGTGTGCCCAGCGATAGATTGGTGCCCTGTCCTGGGTGTATCTGCCCAGCGCCCGAAACGTTCTCCCCTGGATGGGCATGGGGAACCCAACCGCGACCCTAATAGAGGATAAAGCGGAAGATAATGAATGAATGAAATTGTATAGAGCCTTTCATAATATAAGATTCTCCCAAAGCAGTTTTTTATTAATGTTCTGTTATATATGTTCTGTTCTGCTGTGTGCAGTATTATGTGTTTTTGTTTTTGTGTGTGTTGGGCGTTCCGATCAGGAGCGTGATACAAAAAACTTCTCTGTAATAGCCAGCAGAGACCTGAATTAACTTAGATCTTTAGTTCGGGACTCTAAATGATTTGGTCACTTTGGCTTTCTGTGGTTAATAATGTTAATGTTACTAGTTATTAAAATAATAATGTATGAGACGGTGTGCATTATTGTTAATGAATTACAGGAAAGAGGTGTTAGGCCTGATGTGTATTGGAGTACAGTTACACCTGTTTGATTATTTCATTCAATAATTTCCACTTAATCATATCTTGGGGGAGGTTTATCCGCCCAATTTCTGGCCTTGGGTGGATACACCCTGGACAGGATGCCAATCTATCACTGTGCACACACTTAATTTCCCTTTAGTCCATGTTTTTGGACTGTGGGAGAAAGCTCATGTGAAGAACTCCACCCAGATTGGCATTTGAACCTGGATTCTCAATGCAGATAGGTGGACAGGCTAATCACTTAGCCACTGTACTGCCCAAATTTTACAGCATGCTATTTGTATCAATAGTGTGTGAGCAGTTAAACATTTTGGCTGCTCTGATAAGTGATTGCAGCCAAAATGAGATAAAAGTGAAGCAGAATTGGGTAAGACAAGAAGTGAGGACAGCAACACTGAAAAGTTATGATGTAAAAGGAGGTAAGCAAAAGGAAGTCTAGGAAACAGTACAGTAATTTGTGGTCAGACAAAACAACCAGACTCAAAACACTTTATCCACACGCACGACTGTGTGCAGCTTCGTCTGCCTCACTGTGTTTACTGAGCTTAAAATAAAATGGCTGTGTGGTGAACACGCTGCTCTTTTTATAGAGGACTGAGCTCAAAAACAATCTGAAACCCAAGTCAGAACAATACTGGAACTAAAGCGTTAGGCTTTTACTACTTCAGCCAATGTCTGTATGCTTCTTATTACGAAACACAACACATCTTCATGTGAACATTTAGCTGATGAGTTCAAAAAACAGCTTAAAATGGCTTTATTTTCTGCAGTGTTGCTGTGTTCCTTCACATAAGGCATGTGATTAACATGTGACTGACCACAGGGTTTTGCTGGTCACCAACAGAATACTTTTACTTGTTTACATACTGTTAAGGGTGTGTGTGTGTGTCTATATGAAAAAACATATGATCTGAATGGATTTAATGATGAATAAAATAAACATCTCTGCAGCTCCTTTTTTGTAACAGCTGTACAACATCGTCAAGAAATATCCAAATAGTCCTGCCAGCCATGATTAAAAAACATGTCCATAAACAAAATAATCTGCAATAACTAAGAAAGAAAACTTTAAATACTGACTTATACTGAGAGGCCTGAAATTTAGCAGAGGTATAAATACTGAGAGGCCTGAAATTTAGCACCTTAATGATTCTCATCTGTAAAGTTAATATGCATTAAAAAGGCAAATTAAATAAAAGAAAACAACACAATAGAAACTTGGTGTTTTGAAAGAGAGGCAGTGAAGAGATAAACAAGAGAAAGAAGACAAGCAAAGCTGGTGAGTAAACAAAGGAAAGCTGTTAATTTAAATTTTTTTTACAATGCTGGCATTGGTACATGGAAAAAGTAAAACACTAATACTCCACAAACTTTTTGTTTAAAGGTAGATTACAATGAATTGCTTGCGGCACATGTGACTTTAGGGCAAAATACCAAACAAGCCCAGCTTTAGTGATGAGTCAGACTTTCCTGGAATAAAAGCCCCTGGTGCTGCTACAGCTGCAAGACGAGAAATGTAATTGAATGCTGCTGCTGTTAATTCCAGGTAGCATTTTAAATATAGTTTCATAAAGAAAATTCACTAGTCTGCTTGGTTTAAAAAAGTTAAAATTTTTAAGTAATACAAGTCTCAAAATATTTAACATTATGTAAACTGAGCGATGCATGTATATCCCCTGAACTGCACTACAACTACCTGGTCTTTAAATACTGACTTAATAAGGTGCCTCGAGTTTTACACGTCATGTGATTTATTCTCATTAATAAATAAGATGTGCAATAAAATGAACAGAAATGAATAAACGGTTGCTGGGACTTTACCCCATTACTTTAACAACAAAATAGACTTTTGGTGTGTGTTGTGTGTGTGCGAGGTACAGAGAAAAAGAAACAAAGCGAGTATGAAAATAATTATTTCAAGAAATCTAAAAAGTTAAAATCCCATTTGGCAGCACATCATCTTATTCATCAGGTAAGATGAGAGCCAACAGCACAGGAAGTCCAGTTCCGGTGATGAGGGTCAGACTTTCCATGAATCCAAGACCCTGATGCTGAAACCCTGCCGCTTCTGCAGGACGATGCATGTGAGCGGAATGCTGCTGCCCCCTGCTGGTAATTTCCGGTAGCACGTGCACAGTAGCCACATAAAGAAATGTGCCAGCGGATACCAGCATGCCAATTCCTGTTGCACTGAGCCGATGCTCTGATGATCCACCGGTCTGCACAGATTTAGAGTACACTTTAAATATATTTTATATATATTAAATATATATATATTTTTTATTTCTACACACCACTGTACAGATTTTACTGTTGCAATTTTAGTTAAAGTAAAAACTACAGAACATGCAGCACATGTGATGTTATCAAATCAACCAAGAACTTAAACAAGTATAGGGATGAGATGATTAAACTATTTAATATTTGTTATTTAATAAAAACACAAAAAAGTTATTGAAAAATGACAGCGAAGGGCTTTTTCTGAATATTAACACTAAATATAACATTTTTTTTGTGAAAATCAAGGTTAAAAAAAACACTTATTGGCATATCTATTTGAAAGAAACTAGGTTTTTCCTGCACAAAGCAAACAGACGAATATGCTGCAAGTGCAACATTCTTTCTGTGCAAGTAGTGTCACTTGGTGTAAAGTTCCTGCTACCAGCATAATACGTAGTTTTCTTATGAATGTCGACATGATGATGTCAGGGTGCTCGTACGATTAATTAATTGTGATGTTTTTAAATTGGGATTAATCACAAAGATGATTAATAGTCTCATCTCCAAACCAGTATCAGATCTGATTTGGTGTATTTTTTAGCAAATGCAAGTTTTTCTTTTGGGGTTTTCATTTTCCTTCCACAGTTCAGTAACATTTTAGTAGGTGAACAGGAGATAAAAAAAATGCCTCCGTGTGTGAATGTTTAGTCTGAGTGTTTGCTTTGCAATGAATAAATGTTAAACATGTGGCTCTCAACTGCAAAACACACCAGCAAACGTCAAAACACAGCAGTACTAGCTACAGTACTTTCATTTTAAACCTGTAGAACTTGTTTTGCTGTTATCTAGTGCTAAAAATGCAAACCAAGACATGGAGAGACAGAGAGAATAAAACGCTAAAGGCTGTGTCTTATCACAGTTAACATCACAACTTTGATTTGGTTCAGATTTTTAGCAGTAATAAACTACTGTAGATTATGATTTGTTTATTTAATCTCTTTTTTCTTTTGCATTATGGCGGTGTTCTGTGACTCAGTCATCAGATTATGAAGTCAGAACTAACTGTTGTATAGAATATGACTGATAAATCAGATTATTTTCAAAGAAATGCAGAAGAATCTCTCACCACATTTAAAATCCAGTATGTACTAATGGCCATCAGTGGCGCTGCAACTGAGAAAGCCAGCAAATGCTTCTGAATGGTGCGTCTCTCCAAACCTGCATGCATCAGGAATGATACTAGACCAAATGCCGCTGGAGCCTTAAGAAATAAAAAGGCTGTAAATACATTTTTGGTTATTTAACAATTATTTTGTTTTAAATAAGTTACAGGCAAAGAAAATTTTTGCTATTAGCTTTAATAAATGCTTGTTTGCAAAATCATATTTTGTATGTAACCTGCATTGTGATTCTGTGTGCAGTTAGAGAATCGTACCTTGTGCAAAATCACTGCAAAGAAGACAATAACCTGAACTGACACCTGAGAAGACGCAACTGCTGCACCCAGAGCCATGCCATCCGCTACAGAGAGAAAGACATTAAAGATAATGATGGAGGAGAGAATTCAATGTGCCGAAATACATAGTGTTATTAATTCACATTTCAGCTGATGAGTGCAAAATTATAAAAAGTATAGAGGATAAAGCGGAAGATAATGGATGGATGGATATATTTGTATACATAAATCCGTCCATCCATCCATTATCTTCCACTTTATCCTCTACTAGTGTCGCGGGGGGCCCAGCGATGGATTGGCGCCCTGTCCTGAGTGTATCTGTCCAGTGCCCGAAACGTTCTCCCCTGGATGGGCATGGAGAACCCCACCGTGACCCTAGTAGAGGATAAAGCGGGAGATAATGAATGAAAAAAAAAAAAAAAAAAAAGAGTGTCGCGCGGGGGGGGGCGCTGGGCAGATAGACCCAGGACAGGGTGCCAATCTATCGCCGGGCAGACACTCACTCACACAGACACACTCTATATGGGGCAATTTGGAGAATTCAATTAACCTTGATCCATGTTTTTGGGCTGTGGGAGGAAACTGGAGAACCCGGAGGAAACCCACGTGGACACGGGGAGAACATGGAAACTCCACCCAGATTGGGATTCAAACTGGGAATCCCTAACGCTTAGAGGCGAACGTGCTAACCACTAAGCTACCGTGGCGCCTTGTATAAATAAATCTTATTCACATAATTATGAATGCAAAATTAACATTTTGCATATAAAGCACATTCAGCAATGTAAGTTTTGCTCAAATGATTATTCTTTCATGTCTTTTAATATTTAAACTGACTAAATTTAGTCATCCATTTCAAGACAGTAAAAAAGCTTCTGCACATTTTATTAAGCGTTTTATCATTTATTAAATGTATCATGTTAAACATGTAAACAGACGTTTTATAAATTCATACATTTTTTGCTGCAAATATTATAAGAGAATTAAATTAAATGTCTTTCCTGTAGAATATTTAGCCGCTGATGTATATCAGATGTGATGTTAGAATTAAACAAGTTGTTGGTTGTACCTGCAGCGTGAATGAGAAGACCCAGAGTGGCTGTAAATCCACTGCCACTGTATATGCTTGCTCGTGAGGCTACACACAGAGAGATTATTAAATAATTGAACTGAAGTTAAAAGTCCTATAAACAGCTGTTTTTTACTTAAGTATAAAATGTGCTTTTGGTCCTTAATACTAGTGAAAATATGAGTCTAACCTGGAGCTTGATTTTTTTGAGACAGTAATCAAATTTAAATAATATCTGTTGTAATACAAGTATAAATCAGAACATCGACCAGATTTAAAATGTCCCATTGAAATACAAAATCCTAGATTTAAGTAATAGAATAAATTAGGAAATTTTTTTAGAATTAATTATATACCATCTAAATGCATGTGTTTGTTTACAGTAGAATAAACAGCACATTGGTCATTTTTTTGCAGTAACTTGACCTTACATTCCTAAATGAAATGGTGTGTGACTGTTCCACAGACTAGTTCTCTTTACAAATTACAATATATATAAAACTACAAAAATAAAATTACAAACTATATTCAGTTAAACGAGTCGGTTATTAACAACGATATGTCTATTGTTCAAATTCAAAAGATTATGAGGAGTCTTTCACAAATACGCACACGCAAAAAGTAGCCAATAATGACCAATGCATTACAGCAAGAACAAGTTAACCAGATTCCAGTTGGGACACAGTGTAATAGTGCAGCAGCTACTATGTACATAATTTTAAAGTACACGGTGTTTACCAAATGTGGAGCAGTATTCAGCAATCTGATCAACCAGAAACATAAGTGTAAAGCCAAGGACCAGTGAAGCTCCGATAAAGACATGTGGACGCAAGCCTTTCTCTATGACTGCCTGGGCAGTGGAATTAAACTCTGAAGAACGCAGTTTAGTTGTTGCAATGGAACAACATGAATCTGGAAGAACAATGAGACATAACATGAGGAACCTGTTTTAATTGCTTTGTAAAATGAATCAATGAAATGTGTCATGAAAGACAATGTGATACTTTATTCTGTCTCAGAAGTTCAGTATGAAAGATGAAAACATTAACAACAATTAACACTTAATATAATGTAATGTTTTAGAAAAAATGTGACAGAAATACAGCAAGATATGTAAGATACATACCAAATGTTGCTTTTACAGGTAACTGATCCCTGTAATCTAAAAAGGGTTTTACAGCTAACTGATCATGCCCCATGTAGATCAAAAAATGGTTTACTGTAAGCGTTAAACATGTGTATGTGTTCCCTGTCAGTACCAACTCTTGTCCTGTTAATGTCACTATCTTTTAATGACCAAGAATTTTTTAACATGCTCAAAAAGATAGAAGTCTGAGGGGGACAGATCTTAGCTCTATGGTGAATGAGCTAACAACAATGACCTAACTTGGGTGGGTCTTTTTTTACCATTCACTACAGATCTTCCATTCATTCATTCATTATCTCCCGCTTTATCCTCTATTAGGGTCGCGGTGGGGTTCCCCATGCCCATCCAGGGGAGAACGTTTCAGGCGCTGGGCAGATACACCCAGGACAGGGCGCCAATCCATCACTGGGCACACACTCACTCACACACACACTATATGGGGCAATTTTTGAGAATTCAATTGACTTGATCCATGTTTTTGGACTGTGGGAGGAAACCGGAGAACCCGGAGGAAACCCACGCAGACACGGGGAGAACATGGAAACTCCACCCAGATGGGGATTCGAACCGGGAATCCCTAGCGCTGAGAGGCGAACGTGCTAACTACTAAGCCACCGTGCCGCCACAGATCTTCAGAACTATCACAAAAATTAGAAACTACGTACATTATTTTTTTTCTATGCATTCTCTTTGTTAATAGCTGAGGGAAAAAAACAAGGCATTAAGTTTATAACAACAATTTAAACAACCTTTCAGCATAAAATAAGTGTAGAAGCTACAATTTGCTATTTCTCTCTGTTTGATGCGAGTTTTAATGAAAACACAGCAGAAAAGTCATATTTAACCAACTAAAACATGAGGTAAAATCTATATCCACTTAAATCATGCACATGGTTTATCCATGTAAATATATCTTAAACAGAGAGTTTAAAATCTACTTTTTTTATTATGCAACCCTTAGACAAAATGACATTTTGTTCTAATCAGACAAAAGGCACATTTAGACATACCAGTGTTGTGGTAGGGAAGGGAATTCATCATTTTACACCAACTTTGCATGAATTGCATGAAGCTGCATCCCAATCACTTTTGTCCGATAACAAAAAAGTAAACAATGCCTAAAAGTTGCTAAGTGGTGGGATGCACTATACACATGATTTTTAATAAGCTGTTGAACCAAAAAAGACAAGACTTTGAGTAAAAGAAAAAAGGATTCAGTAAAAACATGTGGAGCTTGCACACTCAGTGTGCCTACATGTGAAACAAATTTTATTACTAATAAGTCAAACTCATTTGCTGTTTAATTAAAGACAATCTCTGGACAGACTACATATTAGACCTCATTTCTGGCAACATTGCAATAAGTGGTAATATAAATATTAATATATAATATAAAAAATGAAAAAGGTTATAATAAACAGAACCAAAATAGCCTTAGAAACAAAAAATGTTTTGGGGTTCTATACAGAATAAGATGCCCTTGGCTCCAGTGCTTCCTCCTCCAGTGCTTCCTCCAGTGCTTCCTTTGTGGAGGAATTTGTTCTCTACATTTAACCTATGCGTGCAGTGAAACACACAAATATACTAGCGTCTGGAGCGATGGCCAGTCTTGTACATGGCACCCAGGGAGCAATAGGGGTTATGTGCCTTGCCCAAGGATGCCCTTCAGTCATAGTACTTGGTGGGACCAGGAATCGAACTGTGCACGAGGCTGGTTCCTTAACCATAAGCCTATGACTTAACTACAGATACTATGGATCACCTTCAATATTTCAATGTTTATACATCTTAAGGTGATGATTGTGGACTCCTTCTTGTCTTCAGTATAACACTTGATGATCTGTAACTCTAGCAATATTATTACATAAATTTTAGTTACTACAGTACAAGAGCAGGGCAACCTTTTTGTGTGGGCCTTGAAATGTGTTGCTAGATATTTAAAGTGTGTATAGTCACTATTGCTCTCTCTGCCTGCCTATCTCTGAACCTTGAGCCACTCATTTAAAGCTCAGTCTTATCACTGTTCCTCTGTTGTCTCTTACAGGTTCAGGGACTCTGGGTTCTTAATCCTATTGGCTATGCATCCCACCACAAAGCTGCTTTAAGTCATCTATCAGTTGTTTTGCAATCTAGCAAAAGTAAGAAGGTTGCAACTTTATGCAACACAGGGTCAACAAAATGTAAGGATGTTGTTTTATTTTAAAAAATGGTGTTTTATTTTAAATTTAAACTCTATAAACAATTACTTTCAGAAATGCTAATAAAATAATTCTACAAAATTCTCTTACCTCTGGACGACACCTGCAGGAGCTCCACACCCTCGGGGATGATGATTGCGAGGGCGGTGCCACACAGAAGCCCCGCCCCCAGAGTGGTCACCAACTGCAGCATACGCTGATGCCAATCAGATTCAGAGTTTATTTATAACACGGTTGACAATATTTTTAATATAGCTAAAGACGTTTAAATATACAACCAGTCCTAATGTATGACGTCTACAATCGGATGAAATCACTGTATACAAGAAATGTTTAAAAAATAATAATAACCCAAGTTTACTGCTAAACATTTCAACATTTACGATAGTTTGACAACACTGTCCTATACAAACACATTTTGTAAATTAATTAATGTTTTATTGATTAGAAGTAAAATCACTGCGAGTAAATCTAAAAAATAAGCCACAAACAGCGTCACTGAGATTACGCTTGGTTTTTGGTTGAAGTTTCGAGCTCTGAGCTGTACTGTTAAGTCCACTAATCTCTGGGTAGAGCGTTGATTTGGGACACAGCCGATACGTAACCACGGTTTAATTCAGGAATGTTCTGATTTGTGTTCTTACCTGTGAAAAGCTGATCAGTAATGGAATAAGTCCGAGCAAGAAGCAACCTATAAACATCACCAATGAGATTAAAAGAACAACCACAGCCCCGTCCATGATTTCAAAACCTGTCTTTCTGTTGTCTTTCCGTTATAAGACACTAATGTCCGGGAGCATGACCAATTCACGCACCGCACTAAACTAATTGTAGTAAGCGGGTCTGTGGAGAAAAAAGAGCAAAGATTCAAACTTTCCACGTCGCAATGCAGCCGGCCAACATTTCGCTTTCTGTCTGAGGAATGTTACTCTCTCTGGTGGTGATAAGCGTGAACTACAGTACAGAGGCACAAAGGTTCAAAAACAAAAGTGCAAATCACAAGACTCCTTCAAACACAAACACATTTATATACAACAATGTTATATTGTTTAGCGAGTGCAAAAACAGTTAGAGCACATGGTGTGACACTACACGTACTCTCCTACATTAATAACACTTTCATTACCGTTATTCAACTGTTTTTTTATTCAGGTTCAATCACAAAACTAACACTTTTTATTCCTAGTCCCATTTCCTCAAATGCTTTGTATTCTGTGGTAGTGTGCCTATGCATATATACAGTTGTGCTCAAAATAATAGCAGTGTATTTAAAGAAATGAGTAAATGTCAAAATTCTTCTAACATATTGTACTTTAATGAACACAAATGCATTAAGGACACAGCACATTCTATTCAAAAGCAGGACAATTGGGAAAAGTAATTAAAACTCAAATAATAATGATATTTCACAGAAAGTCAGAAATGTAATGTTCAAAAAAAATAGCAGCGTTCACATCGTTTCTTGGGAACTCAAAAATGTACTGCACAAACTAAGAAATTCTTGATAGGTCTGAGTATCCTTAACTAATATTTTGTTGCAAAACCACGGTTTCTGATAACTGCTTCACATCTGTGGTGCATGGAGTCAACCAATTTCTGGCAACGGTCAACAGGTATTGCAGCCCAGGCCAATTGTACTATATTCCACAATTCCCCTGTGTTTCTTGGTTTTGCCTCATGCACTGCATTTTTTTATGTCAGCCCACAAGTTTTCTATGGGATTAAGGTCCGTGGATTGTGCTGGCCACTCCATCAGTTGAATCCTGTTCGTCTGGAACCATGCTTTTGCTCGCTTGCTGGTATGTTTTGGGTCATTATCTTGTTGAAAGGGCCACCTCAAAGGCATTTCCTCTTCAGCATATGGCAGCATGACTTCTTCCAATATCCTGATGTACTCAAATTGATCCATGATCCCTGGTATGCGATAAATAGGACCAACACCGTAGTAGGAGAAACATCCCCATATCATTATGCTTCCACCACCATGCTTAACTGTCTTCACTGAGTACTGTGGCTTGTATTCTGTGTTTGCAGGACGTCTGACATACTGTCTGTGACCCTTGGACCCAAAAAGAAGAACATTGCTTTCATTAGTCCACAAAATGTTACGCCATTTCTTCTCAGGCCACTCAATGCGTTCTTTGGCAAATTCTAACCGCTTCTGCACATGTCTTTTATTTAACAGTGGGACTCTGCGGGGGCTTCTTGCTGGTAGTTTGATTTCACCAAAACGTCTTCTGATTGTACCAGTACTCACAGTCAACTGAAGGTCTGCCTTGATCCTCTTGGAGCTGATTATTGGCTGAGCCTTTACCAGTTTGGCTATTCTCCTATCCATTCGAGGAGTTGTTTTTCTTTTTCTTCCGCGTTTTTCTGTTTTTTTCTTGCCATTTCAAAGCGTTGGAGATCATTTTAGCTGAACAGCCAATCACTTTCTGTACTTCTTTATAGGTTTTCCCCTCTTTTATTAGCTTCTTGATTAAAAAACGCTCGTCTTTTGAAGTGTCTTGAACGACCCATTTTTCTTGTTTTTTCAGGACAAATGCACAGCCAGCATGTCAGTTGCCTTGCTCCTTAAATAAGGATCACCTGTTAACACCTTTTTTTCCCAAAACGCCCTCCCTAATTGACGGCCTCCCTAATTGAACTCACCACTGCTATTTATTTGAACACACCCCTTTCAGTTAATCATTCAATTTCACAGAATCCGCAGTATGCATAGGGGGCCTGTTGGGTTTGTTGGTTTTCTATACCCTTATTATGCCCTCCAAAAACTTACTTGTGGTGTAGAGGTGGAAATTTTAACAAAAACAGTGATTTATCTTGCTGCTGTTGAGGCACTGCTATTATTTTGAGCACTACTGTAGATACAACACAATATAACTCTAAGTAAATCAAACTTCTGTGAAATCAAACTGTCCACTTAGGAAGCAACCCTGATTGGCAATCGATTTCACATGCAGTTGTGCAAATGGAAAAGACAACAGGTGGAAATTATTGGCAATTAAGCAAGAGACACTGGATAAAGGAGTGGACCTGCAGGTGGACCACAGATCACTTCTCAGTAACGGTGCTTTTCTGGCTGATGTTTTGGTCACTTTTGAATGTTGGTGGTGCTTTCACACTCGTGGTAGCATGAGACGGAGTCTACAACCCATACAAGTGGCTCAGTTAGTGCAGCTCATCCAGGATGGCACATCAATGCAAGCTGTGGCAAGAAGGTTTGCTGTGTCTGTCAGCGTAATGTCCAGAGACTGGAGGCGCTACCAGGAGACAGGCCAGTACACCAGGAGAAATGGAGGAGGCTGTAGGAGGACAACAACCCAGCAACAGGACCGCTACCTCCACCTTTGTGCAAGGAGGAACAGGAGCACTGCCAGAGCCCTGCAAAATAACCTCCAGCAGGCGACAAATGTGCAAGTGTCTGCACAAACAGTTAGAAACTGACTCCATGAGGATGGTATGAGGGCCCGATGTCCACAGATGGGGGTTGTGCTCACAGCCCAACACCGTACAGGACACTTTTGCCAAAGAACACCAGGCACTGATGCCCCGTGCTCTTCACAAATGAAAGCAGGTTCACACTGAGCACATGTGGCAGACATGACGGCGTCTCCAGCCCTCTATGTGCATGCCAGAGGTAGCCTGACTGCCATTAGGTACCGAGATGAGATCCTCAGACCCCTTGTGAGACCATATGCTGGTGCGGTTGGCCCTGGGTTCCTCTTAATGCAGGACAATGCTAAATCTCATGTGGCTGGAGTGTGTCAGCAGTTCCTGCAAGATGAAGGCATTGAAGCTCTGGACTGGCCCACCCATTCCCCAGACCTGAATCCAATTGAGCACATCTGGGACATCATGTCTCACTCCACCCACCAACGTCACCACACCACACCATACCACACCACAGACTGTCCAGGAGTTGGCAGATGCTTTAATCCAGATCTGGGAGCAGATCCCTCAGGAGACCATCCGCCACCTCACCAGGAGCATACCCATGCGTTGTAGGGAGGTCGTACAGGCATGAGGAGGCCACACACAATACTGAGTCTCATTTTGACTTGTTTTAAGGACATTACATTAAAATTGGATCAGCCTGTAATGTTTTTTCACTTTAATTTTGTGTGTGACTCCAAATCCAGGCCTCCATTGGTTAATACATTTGATTTTCATTGATGATTTTTGTGTGATTTTGTTGTCAGCACATTCAACTTACAGAACAAAGTGTTCAATGAGAATATTTCATTCATTCAGATCTAGGATGTGTTATTTGAGTATTCCCTTTATTTTTTTGAGCAATATATATATATATATATATATATATACACATGATTAGTTACTGTGTGTGTGTATATATATATATATATATATATATATATATATATATATACACACACAGTAACTAATCATTTAGTTCAGCTCATCAGTTCACATTAGATTTTTTTTATATATTAGGGTTCTGCTACAACTGAAAAAAACATGAATATTCAATAATTTAATGACCATTGACCAATTATTAATCTAATCAACAAGTGATGTTTAATTTCAATTGGTTGGCACCATATTGTCCTGCTAAATCTACACACGAGAAAAATAACAATGTGCCAGAAAATGTTTTCAGAGTTTCAGCGTGAATTGAGGTGATGTAATCATATGGAGATTTTTCCACCACCATATACAAAAAAAAAACAGCACACAGTTTTACACGTTTTAGCAGTAAAGTTTGATTTTAATTGTTCAAAGACATGGAAGGCTCTTGAGAGAATGTTATACAAAAAAAATCAATAAAGGACACTGCAATAAGAAAAAGCTGAAACCAGCAAAGCACAGTTAGCATTCTGAAGCTGTGAAGAGTGAAAGCTCATTAAGTATCTTGCTTAACTGTACAGCATTTGACCTGTACATGTCATTAAATACCAGTTTAGTGTGTACGATAGTGCAATGATAGTATTTACACAACCTTTTTTTTTTTTTTTTACTTTTTTTTGCAAACTGCCAGTCTTGTGTCCCAAAGGAAAGCTGTTGCAAATGACATAAATACATTTCAACATTGGAAACAAATAAAACAACCAGTCCCATCAAAACATACCTTTGGACCACAGTGAAGGTCAACATTTCACCGATTTTACATCATTCCTCATCACCTGTAGTGTCAAACTCATACAAACTACAACAAATATTAAGCTTAACCAAGGCAAGGAACATTGTTAATTTGAAAGGCTAAACAATTTTAACCCATGAGGTAATTGCTGCCCTGATTACAAAGGCATTATACCACTGTGGTTAATGTTCTATTGAATAACATGAGAGCAGCATCATAAACATTCAGAAATTAGTGAGACATAATGGTTTACATCCTTTTTCAAGTGTCAGTACAGAAAGCCTTGCACTGCATCACCTTCTGTGTAGTCATAGGCTCATACGACAGATCATCTCGCAAACATGGCAGTCCTTTCATTTCACAATTAGTGTAAACTATATTAATGTAGGGAGAACACGGAGCTAAACAGTCCAGGATATCTGAAAACTCTACGATCCTATACATGACAGATGTCCTAATTTTTTAGTGGCCCAGCCACAATCACTTGATCCTTATTGCAATACACTGTTTACTGAATTTATACTGTTTTTAATCTTGCATGGGGAAAAGTGTCAGTTTGGGATTCTCTGCAAGACTCACTGAATTAACTCACTGAGAACTTGGGTATTATTTTATAAATGGAGCCTATACTCGTTTAAAAAAAAGAAAAAAAAAAAAGGAAAATGTAAGTGACGCATACTACCTTTATGCTAGAACATGCAAAAACAAGTCTATATTTGAGAACATCACCACACTCAGGTGTTACAATCAGGTAGTAAAACATCAACATAAAACTAAGGCAGAAATAAAGCATCCCATATTTTCCAATTAAAAATTAAAAAGTTACCATAAACTGAGGAAATCTCATTTGGAAAGGCTATGAAATTCATGTTGTGTCAATTCAAAAAAAGAGAAGGATCGCTATAAAACATTAATGGTTGCAGTGGTTGAAAGTAACATTGCACAGTGGTTCTTAGTATTACCATGATTAAATAAATAGTTCAGTGCAGGAGCCAAAGGTCTACATTAATTTAAACTGTTTAACTACTACTGCAAAAACTGAGCCTGGTATTTCATCGGGTGAGCAGGAGTGTACAGTAAACACTTAAATGAAATTTTAGAATTTTAAATAGTTGAATCCAGTGTTCATAAAAACAAAAAAACCTCTGAGACAACAACATTGTATTGAGACAGTAGTATGTAACATAAACCAATGCATAAATACCATGATCAAATGATCCAAAACGTCCATAAATGTCATGTGCATTACCAATGCAAATGTAATAGACTAGTATTTCATCGCACAAGATTCTTGCCAATAAACCGTGTTGTTGGTGATCAAGAGCCATTCGTACATGTGGTTGTATGCCATCATGAAGCAGCCGTCTTTCTTTCCTGGTAAACCTGTTTAGTCTTATTTTCTTGAGTTAGTGAGACAGTAGCATTTTGCCAGGTCAAACAGGAGCTGAAATGGTTGAGTCTAGTCACTGTCATTTCAGCCTGATGAAAAAAAACGTATTCAAAATGTGCGCATTTTCAAACACAAGGGTCCGAGAGCAGAGCTTGAGCAGATCTAAATACAGGTGGTTTGGTTTGCTGTAAGTATAGTTTAGCTTCAGTAGTTAGTGTATCCTGTGTCACTGGTGCACTTCGTTTTCAATAAGACTGTCTTCCCCTGACTGAAAATCTGCCTCAATAACTCCAGAGTCTGCAGGAATAAGGTCATCGTCCTGTGACGATCCCTGGCCATCGTCCTCGCTGCTGCCAGTGCCAGTCTCCTCCTGCAGGACTTGAGCAATGTACTTCTGTAACATAAATAATGGCAAAACGTGAGATTATAAGACAAAGTGACACAAAAAAAGACAGTGGAATATTTATTCTTTTAAATATATCTGAATACAGACAAGAGTTTTATTTTTCTATTTCAGATGCTTGGTATGTACTTATCTTATGACCAGAAACAATAAACACGAGGGTGTCAAACAGCAAGCAGACTTAGTCAGAAAATACAAGACCCAGGAAGCAAAATAGAAAAGAGTAAATTGTGGGAAAGATATCACATCATAAAAATGATTACTTGTGAATTGCATTTTCACCATATTACACACTAAAATTAAACAGTATTTTTAAAATTCTGTTTCGGGGGCTTACTTGTGGACACTAGGCATGCAAAATAAAAAACTGATGCTTTATGAAAATGTATTAGACAATCAATAAAATATTAGGTACAAGGTATCAGTAGTAGTAGTCTAGAAAATGTAACAGTCTGCTTTTTTATAAAGTAATTATAGTGCAATGAGGCATTTTTTTTCTGGAAAAGGTTAGCATGTTATCAGTAATCAAAAGTGTAGTTTTTCATTTAAACTAGAGGCCAGAACGGTAACAAAAGTTTCCCATACAAGGAGGAACACAGCCTTGAGTGTTTCTAGCAACAAGGATGCATATTCTGATTCCATCTTCCACAAAAAGGCAGCCTGTGTTTTATGAAAATTATCAATAATTACAAAATTATAAACTGGTTGCACATGAACCTTAATAAAAATAATTTTGGCACTGTCTGCAACTGAAAAAAAAAAAAAAAAACCTACTGCAGATTTGATAGGTGGGGAAGTCCCAAGTGGCTGTCCGTTTTCTGCTCCATCCACACTCTGTGTGTCAACCTGCAGAAACCAAAGCACAAGGTAATTTAGAGATTTTAAATACAGGTGATACATTGCTCAGTCCAAAAAAGGGGAAAAGGGCTGTATGAACTTCAGATATGACAAATTAAAAGAAACCTGGGAAATACGGGGGAAAACTCACTTAAAACACTTGGCAACTCAGCATTATTGAACTAAATGTTATATATGATGTCAAATCAAAACCACACCATGATTAAAGCTTAAAGTTAGTAAAGAATTTACATTTACATTAGTATTTTGACAAGGGATTGTACAGCCCATCATAGATGCAGAATACAAGCTTACCTTATAGTTGTGTGCACTCAGGTACTTAAAATGACCAAATGCTACGTGTGAAAGGCAGATAATAATGGTAATGATCAAAACGACGAATGTGAACATTGACGTGGGAGCTGTGAACCCTGTGGGGGTGCAAAACATGTTGATCACATATTAATAAACATTAAAATCAGTCATTTAGCAGGCACTTTTATCCAAAGCGACTTACAAATGAGAGGACAACACAAGGCAGTAGTTATCACACAGTAGTATAATCATACCTGATCATTATCCGATTTGCCTAGATTTACCTTTTATATATCAAGTGTTTGTGGGAAAACATGTAATTTTGAGTTGTTTCTTACAAATGCTAAATGACAACCTTGTGGACAGAGTTGGGAAGATTGTTCCACCATTTAGCAGTGGTGAACGATGATTCACAAGGTTCACAAGGGTGATGTTTACATGGACTTATTTTCTGTAATGATTTACTATACTGCATACTATACTATTTACTGCATTTACCCTAACAGTGTCCATAAATATTAACTATAAATGTTCTAAATGTGATGCTACTTTTTTACCTGCCAGATTGTCTTTTATTTGTTTAATTTGTTTTATTTGTATTAAGTTTTTTTTTTTTTTTTTTTGCATATGCCTATAGTCACAGTACAGCATTTATTCATCACAAACTCAAATGCTAATATAAAGCCATTTTCTGGGTTACAGTCTGTAAGTATTGGGCTTTGTCAGCTTTAAACACTTTCATTTTGGGAGATCGGCCTATTCCTCTTTAAATAATTGATTGCTTATAGAAACATTACTTGGCAAACAGCAATAAACTGCTTTGTATAAGTATAGCCACATAATTTCAACTGGCACTCCATAAGGGTTTGCATCAAGGACATTTCTCATCTTACGGCTTTTAACCAGTGTTGATTTAGTGCAGTGCGTAGGATAATTCACATATCATGTATTTGTCATATATTAATTAACAAAAACTTCCAAAATTACATAGCATTAATAGAGTGTGTTATAGAGAGGCTTGTTTTATTCCAGTGAAAGGGTGATGCTTTGTGATCAGAATATTGTTATTTTATGGAGATTACACTTTTGTGTTGGATATTATGCATTTACAAGCACTTGGCATTTTATAAGTATAACATAGTATTTAATGTGACGATTGGCCGGTCCATGTAAATAGTTCCGTTTGGTACTTGTTGCTTATGGTGATCAAATATGGGTGTAGCTTAACAATATAACAGACTGTGTAAACAAAACAGCCTTCAAACCTTACATGCTACTTTAAAATGAGAACAAACACAAAACTCTTAAGACAGACTCCTTGAGAAAACAGTACAGAGCAGAATGCAAACAGGCAGCTTTTTGTACTTAATACATTTGGTTTTATTAACTATGTGTTTTTTCATCCATCCATTCATTATCTTCCGCTTTATCCTCTATTAGGGTCGCAGGGGTTCCCCATGCCCATCCAGGGCAGAACGTCTTGGGCGCTGGGCAGATAGACCCAGGACAGGGCGCCAATCTATCGCTGGGCACACACACACACACACACACACACAGACAAGCACACAAACACACTCTATGGGGCAATTTGGAGAACTCAATTGACTTGATCCATGTTTTTGGACTGTGGGAGGAAACCGGAGAACCCGGAGGAAACCGCCAATCCATCGCTGATGTATGTATATGTATATATATGTATATATATGTATATATATATATATATATATATATATATATATATACACATATACATATATATGTACTGTATGTATGTATATATATGTCTTCACTTTACTGGGTGGAGTTTCCATGTTCTCCCCGTGTCTGTCGCTGGGCACACATTCAATCATATAAACACACTCTATATGGGGCAAGTTGGAGTCAATTCAATTGACTTGATCTATGTTTTTTAGACTGTGGGAGGAAACCGGAGAACCCGGAGGAAACCCATGCGGACACGGGGAGAACATGGAAACTCCACCCAGATTGTGATTTGAACCGGGAATCCCTAGCGCTGAGAGGCGAATGTGCTAACCACTAAGCCACCGTGCCCCTATGTGTTTTTTGTCTTATTTAATAACGTGGCTAATCTTTAAAAATTTACTAAATAAATTTTCTGTTTATAGCAAGTTTTCAAAAAAAAAACAAAAACAAAAAAAAAACAGTTGTCTTGAATGACATAATACTGAATGACATAATCCAGAAGTGTACCTGTAGATATCTACTGATAGCTGATTTAATTGTCATAATCTGTGCAGTTTATTAGTAAAAATGATCAAATATTTTGCATTCTGGCGGCATGGTGGCTTAGTGGTTAGCACGGTTGCCTCTCAACACTAGGGATTCCCGGTTCGAATCCCCATCTGAGTGGAGTTTCCATGTTCTCCCCGTGTCCGTGTGGGTTTCCGGGTTCTCCGGTTTCCTCCCACAGTCCAAAAACATGGATCAAGTCAACTGACTTCTCCAAATTGCCCCATATAGAATGCGTTTGTGTGAGTGAGTGTGTGCCCAGCGATAGATTGGCGCCCTGTCCTGGGTGTATCTGCCCAGCGCCCGAGACATTCTTCCCTGGATGGGCATGGGGAACCCCACCGCTACCCTATTAGAGGATAAAATGGAAGATAATGAATGAATGAATGAATTTTGCATTCTTCAACCCATATTACACTGTATAGATCTGTAAAATAAAATCCAGTTAAGTGAGACCACGTACCTGTCCGTAAAGTGGAGAAGAAAAGCAGCCAGAATAGGCACAATATAGGTGCAGCCACCACCTGGTTTACAGCCCCTGAATGGATCTTTTTATCCAGTTTAGAGGGCAAGTAGGCATAGTACATGTTATATCTGTCCACTAGATGCTTTAAAAGCATGTACATTAAACCTAAAAGGAAGAAGAAAATTTTGTTTGTTACAAACAAACGGAATGTAGAAAATTGATTTTAAATGAAGCCTCCAAAAATTTTTTTTTTTAAAAATCAGTGCTTGCGCTCCTAAAAATAGTTTCCAAAGTAAAAACAGGTCAGAATAATGAACTCAAAGAATTAAAGTCACTTTCTAATAAAGAATAAGCTCCTGTTGAAATCGTAATAATGTAATTAAAATTTTAAATAAGAATTTTTTTATTCTTACTTTTTTATATGTAAAACTACGTACAGTCCACAAATCATTAGCATAAAGAACCACCTTCAGCAGCAATAACTTGACATAATAATTTTCTGTATGACTATCACTCACTTTATTCTGGGGAATTTTAACCACTCTTCTTTACAACATTTACTTTACTTGCGTTTGTGGACATATATATATATTTTCACAGTTCCACCACCGCATTTGAACCGGGTTGGGGTCTGGATTTTGACTGGACCATTTCAAAACATTAATTTCAGCTAATCTGTTAAACATTTGGTCACACCCTATATGATCATTGTTTTATTACATGATCCAGGTTTTGGCAAACAATATTTTGCAAGTTCATGTTTTTTTGTTTATTTGTTGTTTATTTTGCAAACAGTCATGCTGATTTTCTTCATAAAAAAGGTTTTACTTAGTAACCCTTCCAAACAAGCCATATTATTCATTTTTTTGTGTACTGTCATTCATTTGAACAAGAAGTAAATTTGCTGGGATGTCCATTCACGTTTGTTCTACTGTAAAATGATGTAACTACCTCCCCATTTAATGGGCCGCAACTTTTCCTTCTTTAAGATCATTGCTGCTCTGTAGCATTCAGGTTTTAGTTTACACAATACCAAGTATGAACATCACAAACAAACTGCCAAGACAACTACTTTTATAGATTATTATTGCTAGCAATAAGTTAATAAAAGAAAAAAAATGGCACCATTACTTATGTCCTATGAATACAGTAAGGATGCACATACATTTTAACAGACTAATTCTGCATCTTGGCTTTTCTTGGATAAGAAAAAGAAAATATTCAATATTTTTTATTGAATAAAGAAATGGAGTTATTTGTCATGTGTTGTTTATTGAAGTTCTATTTACTTAATTTTAAGAACTTCTAAAGAACAGAAAATCATAAAATTTAAAAATAATGTCATTTCATTTTTTTTATATAACATATATACATCACACACGCTTTTAAACACAATGTAGTCATTTACTACATCCCATGTACAACCAATGACAATATGTTTATATGGTATATTGCTCAACTCTAACTGAACCTTAAAAGTTAAAAAAATTAAAAGCTAGTTGTAGAGTTTTAACATAAAACCTTTACTCTCTCCTTAGTAGAGTAGATTGGTGCATTTGAAAAGCTTACCAAAAGGAACAATGATGGGACAGGTGATGCTGTATGTCATGACTACAGTAAAGACATTCATCAACCAGGCATATGCTGCCCCAAACTGGAACTCGTACGCTTGATGCTGCAAAGTATAACATATGGCACATACATATTATTGTAATTATTTGAGATGGTACTTCAGTTCTGCAGTTAACTGTGAGTTGCTTTTTCAGATCAGTATTACGCAATTATGTGTTAATATATACTGTAGGTAAATAGTACATAAAACAGGTTGAAAAGAAGTGAAGTTATCTTTTATAATAAAGACATACTTCATGTAAAAAAGAGGAAAATGTTCACAGTAAATCAGGAAAATATTTTTCTAGTATGGTTTAGTGGATGAGTATTAGCATTGTGAATCAAGGCTTTAATAGCATTATTTTCACTGCCACAAGACATGACTTTAGGTCTTGACACTCACTCACTAGATAAGGGCCAATTTACCTTAAATCCCTGGACCTTCGCAAGTCCACCCAGATTGGGATTTGAACCTGGATTACCGGCACTGAGAGGAGAACATGCTAAGCCAACAGGCCACCCAGAAACAAATATTTTTTATGGTAAATTAATCAATTATTAATTAATTATTAATTAAAAATTAATCAATCAAATATTAATCATTCAATTTAATCATCAATTAAATATTAATAAATTGAAGAAAATTTACTGTACACCCTGCTTTGCTTTTAATTCACGCAAGTTGCTTTTTGTACAGTTTGAAAACTATTAGGGGTTGACCTGGTGGAGGTCCATTTTACTCAGGTGAAGGTTCAGGGTGAGTCATGAACCTAAACAGTTCAACACAGCACAGAATACAGTCAACAGAAAGCTGCCAAAAGAGGTTTCAGCATCAGACAGAAATTGGCAATCTGATGGGTCATTCATCATAGTTTGGTAAAAGCAAGAACTGTTAGTTGTAGTAATGTTATTAATACAGATACCTATATACTAGGATTTATATGGATATAGATGTTGCTGGTTAAGCCATTATTGTAAGTCTATGACAAGTTCATACCTTTTTAACATTACGGCGCTCGGCAGCAGAGCGGGCCAAGCAAAGACGAATCATGTACATGAGCAAGCCTGGAATTCGCAACAGGTCCATGGCATTACCAATAAAAGCTGAGGCAATGACATAGTTAACGAAGAAGGCACCATTGTCTGGAAGAAATACACATCTGAAACAGAGAAAAATATGTCAAAAACACCTGTGCATTTTGCTGTGGCAGACTGTAAATTAATGAAGCACCTACATATGGAACCACAAAAACAATGCATTCAACTACATTCCATACATAGGACTATACAGTATATACTGTACAAATATCATTATTATACAATACATTTGCACCATTAATGTTATTCACGGTCAGCAATCTAATTCAAACCCCCACCACACACACACACAAACATACGTTTTAACTTGACTAACCAGAACAGCTACTGACAGGTATTTTATCTTTTGCCATTTTACATCGCATTTAAGCCCTTCTATTAACAGGACATGAGGCTGACAAAAAGAACTGTCTCTCCGAAACATAAACTTCACTATATGAAAACAGTACTAGGACACCTACATACTATTTCTACAAAAGCTTTTATGATCCAAGTTTAAGTTAATTTATTCACATAGCATTTGTACTATATTACATATTAAATTCCTTTTAAGTTATCCCCAAATTTGTAATTAGAATATTATGCCTACATAATGTTTTTTCATTGTCAGCTCTTAAAACAATTTTAATGATAAAAAGTCTGACCAGTCACTTTTGTGTTTACCTAATAAAAAATAAAAGTCTTTCTTTAAGAGCTGAGTTTACACTTGTATTTATGCAATTAGTATAATTTTAAATGTTATCAAAAAGAGATAAGGAATAAAGCAGAGCATGACTCATGAAAAAAAGTATGGAAAAAAGTATGGACTAAAGGTTCAAAGATCAAACAAGTAAGGGAAACTCTGACAAGAAAACATTCTTTGTAGTTTCTTATGTGGTTTGAAGTTGTAATTCTTATAGTCTAAACAGAGGACAAATTACAACATAGATTTATCTGGGATAAAGTATACTTGCTATTGATAATTTGCTATAAATTTATTAAAAACTCTTTAAAAAGATTTTCTTTCCATTAGTTAAATTACCATATAAATATTTATATTTCAACAGTAATGTTTTATGATGTACATGTTATTCTCCAGAACAACAAACAACTGAACTTACTCGAATCTCACTTTGGCAGAGGACAGAAACTCGTTGTCAAAAAGCCAGCGAAAGAACAAATCCAAACTATATTACAAAAGAAAGTAAAAAATTATAATTTTTTAAACAAATTTGAAAAATGTGCTATACTTATAAAATGCGCTTCATGCTGCAATTGAATATTAGTCTGACAAGGAACAGAGAAAAATATTTAGCCATGAGGTTGTAATTATACCTGCTGAGGCCCAGGGATGGCAGCAGTAGGACCATGAAGATGAGGAAGGTGTAGCACTTGTGCATTGTGGTTCTGTTCTCTCCCGAGCTATAAACAGAGAACCACAGTGAGATATACCAAAACATACTAGTGTAACTAGTCATTAGACTTCACCAGTTATATGAAACTAAATTTACTCTAAATTATTTGTTATCATTTTTGTAAATACAATGACAACGTACCGCGTCCAGTGAGCCTCAAAAAAGGCAGAGTAGTAAACGATGGTGGGCAGCAGTGCCGAGAAGGACCATAGGAGCAGGGTGGGGAAGAATTGTGTTACAATGGGATTCTGGGGTGCCCCCACCAAAAGAGAACGTATTAAAAAGAGTAAAAAAGGACAAACATGAGTTTCACTATATTATTTATTATCCTCTTAGTTTATGATAATTTTTTTCAACTGATCACAATAAATGCAAAATAACAGGAGAGCTGACTAACAGATTAATCAAAATTTAATACAGGAGACAAAATCAAAAGGTTTAAAAAAATATTAGTTACTATGTAATCACTTACATTTAGGTACTCCACAGGCTTGGTGACATTAAACTTGTCCATAGTGGATATAATGATGGCAGGTGTTGTGAGGAAGAAGAGCAGGAGAAAGAGGAAGCAGTTGATGACTAGACAGCGGAGCCACCAGGGCAGGCCACTCACAGACAAGTGTTCCCTAAAGGTGGAAATTTAAAGACATGAAACACAAAGTAGAGGCAGTGTTGGTATATACATCAACCATCTTTTGTATCAGTAGGAAAAAAAAAGACAGACAGACTGGGATTATATTCGTTTGTAAAAGTTAAAAAAAACTAAATATAACTAATAAAAATAAAAATAAATGTGGGGCAACTTAATGTTCAGTTCCTGCTTGTAAAACCTATAAAATACATAGGTAGGTTACATCAGAAAGACCATATGGGGGATAAGCACTAAAAACAAAAGATGTATGCTTTAAAATTCAAATCTATGTGATATTTAAATCTGTAAACTAAAGAAAAATACCTGGAACTGCCACTGACTGCATGGCTTGGATGTTAACTCATGTTAACCCACAAGTCATTTCCATGGCAGGGAGCATTGGCAACAGGTCTGTAATTTTTTTCAGACTAGTAATCTCTTGTTAGTTTTCCCAAAGATCTAGATTTAGGTTTTCAGATGTGCCAGGTGTGAGACAATAGGCTTGTATGCTCAACACAAAATCCCCTGGACTGGATTGGTTTTGCAGCTTATTGCTTGTGTCTCTTTCTGGATCTTTACGGTATAATGCACCCACTTATTTCTCCGAGCAGCACTATGACCTGGAAATGACGTTGCTATCAGTCATTGAAGGTCATGAACATTTTGTGGGATTTTTGTACCGGTGAGGTGGTCTGTTTTAAGAAGGTTAAGTATCTACAACCATAATTTAGAATCCATACACCACACATGATCATGGCTGTCTGTTCTGTCTATTAATAGCCATTTGCCAGTAGCAGGGCACGGACCATTGCAGAAAACAGAGATGTGACAAAATTCATGGATCTCCTGCTTTTAATGTGTGCACTTTAATTCTGCATATAATAATAGTTTTTTATTTTGCTGTGTGAGAAAAGATCTATGCATTTAGGCACCTTGTGGGGTTTCCCAAAGTTTTTTAATGAATTAAAGTGTTTAATTCATTCCCATTGTAACAGGTGTACATAAAATTAGGCACATAGAGATGTATTTTGTATGAGCAAGAATTTCCAGCTTTGAGGGAACAGTTTGGGGAAAAATCTTGTGTGTTCCAGCAAAACTATTCCCCACTGCAGTTGGATATTTTTGGTGCAAAAGAGGTTTACTGGCTGCATGGAACCCTGACCTTAAATCAACTGACCACATTTTCAAATTAAACCGTGTTTCTGCAATTTAAGACTAAAATTGTGACTAATTCTATAACCTGAGAGGCTGATTTGAAGTTCAGTATTAAACTGGGTTGTAAGCAGAGTTTCAGAGCACTGGCTCTGACTTTGGTTTGTATTGTATGGAAAACTTTCTTCTTCTGAGCTTAAGGGAGGAACTGGCACTTTATTAAACATTTGTAATAGAGTAACATAACTTCTGAGAAATTGGGAAGATTACACTGCTTTGAACTAAATGTTGAATTTTAATTAATTTTAATCAATAATGTGTCTATTAAGCTAAAATTAGAATAAAATGTTTAAACCGTGATTTGATATGTATATACATTATAATAACACTTTAAGGAAAAAAAGTGTTTTGTACAGAAATTCTTACCAGTAGACATTTTGTGGGTCAGGAGCATAGGTGACTGTCCAGTTGTAAATATTCAATATGCTGCTGAAATTTGAGCATTTGGGTTCACGGCGACACTTGCAGCCATGACACTGGCATGCATTAAAGTCCTTCAAAATACTGAAACAGGAAATATAGGAAATTAGATGTTGAGCCATTTAGAGATCCAAAGAAAAGCACAGATTTTAATAATCGAATCACATATGAATGGAAAATAGCCTGGGCAGTTTGGTTAAACATGCCGGATCATGTCTCTGCTGTTACAGCATGAGCTTAAAGATTTAAAAGTTGATTCAGCAGATGTGTATAGCTACCAGCTGAACCACATTCACAGTAAATTAGATCACTCCAAAACTCAAACCTACACTGCAGTCATGGCTTCATTCTGGAAGGTAACAAAGGCCATACTAAGAGGCTTAGTGTTGACTTTCTCCCTTTCTTTCTTATAATCTTCCTTTAGCTTGGCTTCCAGGTTTGTGTAGTATTTCACCGCTTCCTCCTGTACAACAAAATAAAAAAAGTATAGTTTAACCCTTTTTTTTTTTTTACTTTTTAGTTTACAAATTACAAGCTAATTATCTAAGTTACCTAGGTATACAGAAACTGAGCTTGAAAATAGCAATGTTTATTCATCATTTAAAAGTTCTGCTTTAATGACATCACATTCATTGTTTGCTGACCTTCAAATCTTAAGAATGTTGAAGGCTAACTAATTATTTAGAGCTACAGACAGATACAGATTGTAGTTGTAGTACTGCAAAGTGCATTTAATGGGAAATGGCCCGAATAAAATGGAGAAGTGTAATAAAAAAGAAGATGGTTTAGAAACAATATATTCATTGACCATGAGACAAAATTACCTGTTCACAGCCTTTAATGACACAGCAACAGAGGTGACCACAGAGTTTGGGGTTGATCATAATATCTACATTCTCTCTGGCCTTAAGATCAGTATAGAACTTCTTGCTTCGTTCTGCCTTTTTCCTGTTGTGAAACATCAAAGACATTGCAATCAACCCATGAAAAATAACTATCAATTGCAAAGTCACTAAAAGTTTTGAAGAAGAAAAAATGTATGTTGTATCACATTTTACCTTTCAGAGTCCAGATACATGAGTTTAGCTACATTGTAACAAATGCGAGCCTCTAATACAGCGCAGTTTTCATAGGCCTGTCTGTATTAGGAGGAAAAAAAAAATCAAATCAGTCGGTCACTGTCTTTGCAAACATGGCGAGGACAATAACTCTGAGACTTCAGTAATTAATGAATCTACTGTATATCATAAACATTACTCAAACATAATACAATTAAACAAACAGTCTTTCCTTATTGTTTCAATAACAAAAAGTAAACAGAATATATCTGGTACACATTAATTCTAACAAAAAATATCAAGATCACAATCAGTTTGAAACATTCATGCCCTGCAAAATTTGGGCTGATTTGTACACAGTTTTCTTATTTTGTGGGATTCTTTTATGAGCTGGTAGCCCAAATTATGTAGAATTAAACAAATAAATATTAATATATTGTGTCTTTATTCCATGTTTTAATTTAAGTTCAAGTTATTCAAGTTCAAGTTTATATAGCGCTTTTTACAACAGTACGTCGTCACAAAGCAACTTTATAGAATGAAAAGCCTTTAAACCCCAAAGAGCAAGCCGAAGCGAGAGTGGCAAGAAAGAACTCCCTATTATGTTGTTATTTTAAGGAAGAAACCTTGGGAGGACCAAGACTCAGTGGGGGACTCATTCTCCTTGAGCGGCCATTTAATGTAGTCATCAAATTTTAACAGCATCATCAAGTTTACTTTCTTCAATCCTTGAATCCTTCTACCACTGTGCAAGGAGGTCATGTATTAACATGCAAAACTGTTTTATATATTCAAATAAATATCTTCATAACTTTACAAAAATGTATTACGTACACAGTGATATACTACATTATGCATTTGTAGGGCTATTTGTAATGTACACTTTTTATAATGTAATAATGTAGCACACAGGTCTGCTTGCACAAAGCTTAAATCAAATCAGTCTATACTTAGATTAGTTCAAGTAATATTTAAAAAAAAAAAAACATAATGCTGTTTCACAATTTAATTACATTTTGTGGTTTTAAATGGAGCTCATCTTTTTCCCAAAGGAGATAAAAAAAAAAATAAAAAAAACTTACTCAAAGTGCATCTTTAGTTCCATCTCATCTGCATATTTGTTGATTCCGTTAATGAATAAGGTGCGTTTCACCTGTGAGAAAAAGTAGAAAATATATGTATATATATATTTAAAAGCAATAACAAATTGTGAAAATTTTGTAAAAAAAATCATTTGGTGGAGAAGTGATTTTGGTGTTAAAAAGAAAAGTTTTGTGTTCTGACCAAATCATCTTCTTTGTAGTGCATCTTGGAGGTGTGTCGCCTCATGCTGTATACAGTCAGTAACAAGTAGAGAAATGCGAAGATAGTGTGCAGCCATAGCAAGTGATCCCTGTGTAAATGTAAATGGGAAATTACTCCCATATTTTTTTTTACTACTGGAATTGTTTATATTAGAGTGAAAACATGCATGAGAAGCAAAAAAGGACTTTACCCAGATTTCAAGTTGGCTATTGTGGTTCTCCCAAAACTGTACGCATTACCTTCTGTAAGAGACACGGAAAACTTTATGGTTATATTACAACTGCTTTTGATATGATCATCAATATGATATGATCAATCATCAACCTCCTTTAAAAGAAGAAAAAAATATCTGGTCAGATAGATCACAAAAAAATAAGTGTCTGAACTTAATGATCAGCACTACGCATAGAGAAAAAAAATACAGGAATAACAGCATAACGGGAAACTTGGATTCACCTGCAGACTCACCCAAAAGATCTCCTGAGAAGTTGACAGGCAGGATAATGCCCACTGAGAGCACACCTACCACCACCAACAGGCCTATTATGTGCCGTTGGAAAGAAAGGTAGTGCACTGCATCCTCACCACATTTCTCTCTGATCTCGTCATCTCTGCGTGTGAGAGAGGAAAAGAGAGAAAGAGAGAGACAGAGAAGTATGTCTGATTTACCATGTATCAGTACACATCTCACATATTCAAAAAAGCTTTGGTATAGACTTGTTTAAAGACTCAATCACCAGCCTTAAAAAAGGAACTCAGAAAAAGCACAGAGTACTTACTTGATCCTGAAGATGGCTGTTAGCCAGGAACAGAAACCCTGTGAGAAGAACAAATAAGACTCATCTATATGAAGGCTATCGGCCATTTCCAGACATGCAATATTTTAAAAAAATCAGTCAGGAATTAATGCTCTCTAAATAGGGATTTTAAATTCTTGAGATTAATTCATTCATTTATTACTGAGCATGATCTCCAAAAAATGTAAAAAGGGAGAAGTCAGATACAATAAAACTTGTTCAGAAAGTGACACTGTACGTTACTGAGTTGTAAAGGAATAAAAGGAGTAAAATGAATCCACATAAAACTTACGCTGTCTCTTTGGTCAAAGTCAACAGAACTGGAAACAGAGGTCAGGCGTTCATAGCGTGCATCGACCGGTGTCTGCATAGCGGAGGCCACACTGTGCACAAACACTATTATAAATAAACTGCTTCAATCCCTTAAAAGATAGAGACTGTTAACTGATAAGTCACTGCCTGAAGAGTACTGTATCGACTGGTTACAGTTTTGCACTCCACTCCAAGAAGCCAGCATTTAAGAAGATAAAAGCATTATGCCTTTCTCCTGAAATACTCAAGATAAAAGGCTACAAAGCAAAACAAATGTTAGAACAATCCTCAAATTTCAAAATCCAGCATGCCTGTTATTTTGTTCTTTTTTTTTTAAGTTTTTTTTAAGGTTTAATTAAGGTTTAAGTAACAGAAAATGACATTTTTTGTTATGTTTTGTCTGTATGAAAATGATCAACATTGAAACAACATCTTGTTGAAAATTATCCAGCTGTAGATTCTATGCAGATAATGTTTTAGATAATTAATTTATCACACGCATATCACAATTTACAGTAGGAATTCATAAGAAAATATTTTTTTTGCTGAAAAATCCTCAATTGTCTGTTTAAAAAAAAAATCTTCATATTTAAATATATTCCCCTTATAAAAGATCTTACTAACAATACTTAAACTTTTTTAAGTATAAAGATTACGTATTGCTGTCAGTAAGATAATATTTTATATACGTTGCATAGCTTTGAATATACATATATCTGCAAGTTGTTAGAAATTATGTAAATTTATTTATTGATAAATTGAAAAAAGCAATACAAAATCCCCAATATTAAGTATGACACTATGAGTAAAAAGCAATTAATTTATCAAATATTAACTGTGCATTAGAATATGCAAGTTTAATGTCATTTAGTGTACAAGTTTACTTAGAAAGCAATATAGTGTTGAATTTAACTAACAAAATGGAATTTTTCACAGTTGCAGATATATCTTCTGATTCCCAGCTACGGAAACGTAGTTTTTCCATTTCATGTTAATTATTTTACTTTAATAATTTCAGACTTTTCAGATTTTCAGTCTAAAACTCCATTTAATAATTAAAATTAATAATTGTAATTAAACCTGTACCTCATCGTCCTCTGTTTTATAGAGGAGGTAAGGCAAAGTCTAAGTCACACTTACTATCTTAGAAATTTCCCTATAAATAAAATGCTTTGTTCATTGTCAATTGACTATTAAATAACTCTCTCTCTCTCTCTCTCACTCATACAGACACAAGCACACACTTTTAATACAGTTCCTTGTCTCTACACAGATTGTAGATTTTATCAGCACCACTTAATCTGCTGTACACTTTGTAGTTCTACAATTACAAACTGTAGCCCATCCGTTTCTCTACATAGTTGTTAGTCTTCTTTACTTTATTTCTAATAGCCGACCAGCCACAAGACCAACACAGAGCAGGTATAATCTGGATAGTGGATAATTATCAGTTCTGCAGTAGCACTGATATGGGGGAATGGGGGGGACGGTGCTGCTGAAATACATTTAACTGCTCATGGATAATTCTGAGAGCAATTCAATAAGATATGTTAATCCAGCATTGAGTAGGAAGTGTCTTGTGATCAATAATTAGGGGTCAGAGGATGACTGATAAACTGCGCAGCATCATACCATAATCTCTTTATTGCTTCCATAAATCTATTTTTAAACAATGGTTTTGCAAGAGGGGCGGCACGGTGGCTTAGTGGTTAGCACGTTCGCCTCTCAGCGCTAGGGATTGCCGGTTCGAATCCCAATCTGGGTGGAGTTTCTATGCTCTCCCCGTGTCCACGTGGGTTTCCTCCGGGTTCTCCGGTTTCCTCCCACAGTCCAAAAACATGGATCAAGTCAATTGAGTTCTCCAAATTGCCCCATATAGAGAGTGAGTGTGTGCCCAGCGATGGAATGGTTGTATCTGTCCAGCGCCCGAGACGCTCTCCCCTGGATGCCCCCCCCCTGCGACCCCAATATAGGCAAAGCAGAAGATAATGGATGGAATGGATGGATGGTTTTGCAAGAGCTATTAGTTTATAAAGGAATTGAGGAGCATGCATTTTTAGAAATAAATCCAGCTGTGATTTTTCTGTGATTTATTCACAATAATCTACAACTACAAGTGCCTTATTGCCTTTACAAAAGGTTATGAAAACACTATAAGAAAAAACTGGGTTGAATTCATAAATTTATGAATAAAAAATAATTAATAAACAGGTTTCCACAAACCAATCAGATTGCAAAGCAACTCTTTGTTGTAAAACTAACAGTTCTGCTGCCTGATGTATTAAAGCAACACACACTAACACAGCACCACCTCAGCATCACTGCAATGCTGAAAATTATCCACCATTCAAAAAGTACCAATTTTGTGGCGGTTCTGACCAGAAAATATAGTGAAAAAAAAGAAACAATCTGTAAATGTAGAACTACAACGAGCAGCTAAATAGCTACATGGAGCTCATAAAATAGACAATTAGTGTAAAAACAAAAAGAATGATACTTTTACATTCGGAAATAAACATTACACATGAAGACATAGAAACAGAGAAAACCTATAGAGAAAGGAATCATGCACAAGAGGAGGCAGAGAAATTTAGTAGAGGTTAAAGTCTTTACTACACGATGTGAACCACTTGATTGCAGCTTTAAGCTAAAGCTCTGATGGATAAAGAAGAAGCGCTAGAAATATAAATAAATGAACCAACTACAGATTATGGCTGAGGTATGATTACAACAAGAAGATCATAAAAAACCCATCTCCTGAAAAGCTTGTACACGTCATAAAAATGCAATAAGTAATAAATTAATTAGTAAAAACCTATATGTAATTTGCTAATTAATTTAAAGCTTTATTAATATTGAACAGATAATTTTCAGTGTTTTAAAATGAATTTTATTTTACATGATAAATATAAACTAACTGATGTCTGTAATGCATTAAGCACAAAGTCACATCACCTTTTATATTTTACTTTTTAATTGTTTGAGAATTGATTGTTGAAGTTTTTAACTGGATATTTGTTTGTATACAAGACACAAGCTGCTTAACAGTAAATGGTCATAGGTGTCTAATTCTCATGTTCATGATGCTCTATTCTTGATCTGTGTCCTATTTTTCAATAGGACACAAATCTGAACCGAAGGTGGGTTCTTGCACATTTCATCGTACTGAATGGTCTTGTTCATCTTGCAGACATTTGTTTTGTTTACCAAAAACAAGCTGAAAAGTGGACTGACCCTTAAACATATTTCTTTCAGTCCAGCTCAGAAAAGAAAATTCACTGGTGATTTAGTGTAACATATGGATATGCAGAATAGTCACAGCATGACTTGGTGCAGTGGTAAAAATACAATAGTACAATTACAAATACAATAGTAGTTGTCTTTTTGACCATACCCTTTTAAGGTCTTGATTGTCACACAGATTCAGCAGTGGTTTCTTCCCATCATATTTATGCACTGAGATTTTCATGAAATGTAATTGGTAAAATTTTTTTTAAATATTTGCCATTTTGCACCAATAGTCAACAATTCTGTCATGATTCATTTTTGCTTGTATGTGTAAATAGTACATCACGTTGATGATCTTATCTTTTACTAGATTATTTTGGTCTTATTTTTTGTGTTTTTTGTTGCAGCAGTAAAATTGCAAAATTATTTATATTTAACAAATATAATACATTCTTTTACTAAAAAACAAAAAAAAAATTTTCGCCTTTCAAATTATAATTATTTAACAAACTTCAGATTTTAGTTTGGGCGGCACGGTGGCTTAGTGGTTAGCACGTTCGCCTCTCAGCGCTAGGGATTCCCGGTTCGAATCCCCATCTGGGTGGAGTTTCCATGTTCTCCCCGTGTCCACGTGGGTTTCCTCCGGGTTCTCCGGTTTCCTCCCACAGTCCAAAAACATGGATCAAGTTAATTGAGCTCTCTAAATTGCCCCATATAGAGTGTGTTTGAGTGTGTGAGTGTGTACCCGGCGATGGATTGGCGCCCTGTCCTGGGTGTGTCTGCCCAGCACCCGAGACGTTCTCCCCTGGATGGGCATGGGGAACCTCACTGCGACCCTAATAGAGGATAAAGCGGGAGCGGGGAGATTTTAGTTTTAAGTGCGTTTAGTTTAGCGTTTAGTGTCCCAACTATTCTGGAAAGGGGTTTTGTTAAAAAAAATGGTAGGCTATCAACACATTGATGTTTTTTTTATCTGTTTAATTGATTTCTAATTTAAAACTAAAGGAACTGGAACAAAATCCAATCACATTACCTCCATCTATACTTTTTCTCTATATCTATAACTAACCACAGAGCTTTACCTTTCCTTGTAAACAGCTGTGCCAAGTCCATAAAAGACATGCCAAGTAATCAAACAAACATTTGCATGAGAGATTAGATTTGAACTAAATCTAAAAAGAGGAGCCCTCTACCAGATAAGGATGAAAAAGATCAAAAGGAAACAGAGTCGATAAGAGACAAATGTTAAAGTAGTTTACATCACCCCAGAAAGAAAGAAACCTAATTAATCCAGTGTTTGATAATGAAACAGGAAATTCCTAGAAAGTAAGAGATGTATAAACATGACATACTATTCCAGTTCATCCAGACGGCGGTATCGCTGATCCTGCCTTTAAAAAAAAGTAACAAAAAAAGACGTGGCTGTATTGAGATGACATGTTTGATGTCAGACCAAGTAAAGACATGTGAATGATTTGAATATTAAACACATGACTGTGAGTCAGTTTAACAGGTGTTCTGATCTGAGCTCAGCGCAAAGCTACAGCTAACAGATAATAACAACAGGGAAGTCCCATGCCATTGCTGACTAAAAAATCAGGTCAATCAGGTATTGGCTCTGTAGTGCAAAAGGCACTTTCTGCAAGAAAAAATGGTTATCAACAAACTTGCACAAAAGTGGTAATAAGGATACCATAAATAATAAAAAGGTTTATTTTAATTACCTATCTGCATCTGAAACCAGGGCCAGACGTCCATAATCCCAGGCTACTTTCCTCAAGATAGAGAATACAAAGAGCAGTGTCTGGGGAAAAAATAGAATTAATATAGTCGTCATAGTATTGTAAATTTTTATCCAGAATTGCATAATGCTTAACCAAAGTCCTTTATTAACAAAATGTTTCAACTCACACATCTTAAAAAAAATTCATTGTGAAAATATTCTTTCTCTGAGCCATTATTTTACAATTTCATGTCATGCAACTGTTGTCCTGAAATATGCCAATTAAGACAATTAAAAATGAACAGGTGGGATAAATCAGATTCATAAAATAAATACATTTATGGACTCCGCTAACATGGTCTCAAACACATGACATTCTCAACCTGCTGCAACCCATCATCACAACACTCAACATAGTTTCCCAATAACAAAGTAAACAATGAGACAGGTTATAGTAATAATACCATAACATTTTATAATACAGTCAAACAAGTATGGTCAAGTTAAAGTTTCTCAGAAGATGATTGCCAAAACATTTTAAAAACAATTTTAAAATTATGCAATTAAGAGTAAACCTTATAGATTTATGGGTAAAAAAAAAAAAAAACTTTGCTAAATGAGCATGACTAACAAGCTCTCTGGTGGAATTGTTTAAGAAATCGTTATACAAAGGAAGTAGCAAATAATGTGTGTGTGTGTGTGTGGGGGGGGGGGGGGTGTTCTAATTGTGTGTGTGTATCATGTGTGTGTGTGTGTGTGTGTGTGTGTTCTAATTGTAGCCATACGGCTGTCCATAAGTGTGCAGGCAACGATTTCCAAATTTGTTTATATTAAACAAATAATATTAGGTTTAACATTAAATACCACTAAAAAATTTTTGGATTGTTGTTTAACTATCCCATCTTTTCAGGAAATAGAGTTCATTTGTTCCAAATCATTCGGAAAAACTTTATGAAGCAGAGACGTACCAGGAAGCACATAAAGTCGAGGGCTAGGACAGTGGGCACTCCTCCAAATGGAAGGCCCTGCAGCACAGTGCTGCGGATGCGTGCCGCGAAACACCAGTCCGAGATGTTTGGCGAATTTACACTTTCGTCTTTCATCCTCAGCTTAAACCCCACCAATATCACACAAGCTGTGTGCTTACGACTGCTGCATCATCCACCTAAACTTGCATTGCCTACACATTACAAAGACGAAAAACACAGGAAAATGTTAGACCCAGTATACAAAAAATACATAATCCTTTAAACATAACCTTTAAACTTGTCACATAGAAACATATAACTGTAACGACTACATTTTTCAAACTGACTTGTCCTTTTTTAAAGATTCTTTTATAATGAGGCCTAAACTTTAGTCCAACAAACACTCTTATTTTATTAAGTATGAATAAATCAGGATGCAATAATCATTAATGCTTGTCCTTCTGATTGTTCATTTAAAATAGTAATTAGAAATATGATGAATAATTATCTATAATATTTATCATCAATATATAATATATTGTATAATAATATCTATCACTTATTCAATCACTTTGTAAAACTGAAGTTTTACAACAACAAAACAAAGTGTAGGGTGGGCTCTTTTCACCAACCTAAAAGCAGGAATGTTAAAAAAACCCCATCAAACCCTTTCTATTTGCTCCTTGTGACACTGTTTGTAACCACATCAAATAGGAAGAGGAACAAAAACTGGTTATCATAAGCAAATATCCTTTAAAAAGCAGGCTTTGTTTATCAACCTCATCTACACTGTGTTAAGTGTGACATACAGTGGGGGGGGGGGAGTATTAATCAGTCATCAATTGTGCAAGTTCTCCCAATTATAAAGATGAGAGAGGCCTGTAATTGACATCATAGGTAGACCTCAATTATGAGAGACAAAATGAGAAAAAAAAACAGAAAATCACATCTAATTTTTAAAGAAGTTATTTGCAAATTATGGTGGAATAAGTATTTGGTCAATAAAAAAGTTTCTCAATACTTCACAAGGTTGGGACACACCATTTCTGGTATGTTGGCCCATTCCTCCATGCAGATCTCCTCTAGAGCAGTGATGTTTTGGGGCTGTCGGTGGGCAACACAGACTTTCAACTCCCTCCAAAGGTTTTCTATGTGGTTGAGATCTGGAGACTGGTTAGGCCACTCCAGGACCTTGAAATGCTTCTTATGAAGCCACTCCTATGTTGCCCTGGCAGTCTGCTTGAGATCATGGTCATGCTGAAAGACCCAAGCCACGTTTCACCTTCAATGCCCTTGCTCATGGAAGGAGGTTTGCACTCAAAATCTCGCAATACATGGACCATTCATTCTTTCATGTACACAGACCAATCGTCCTGGTCCCTTTGCAGAGAAAAAGCCCCAAAGCATGATGTTGCCCCCAGGCTTCACAGTTGGTATGGTGTTCTTTGGATGCAACTCAGCATTCACTCACCTCCAAACCACAGTTCTACTTTGGCTTCATCTGACCAGAAGACATTCTCCCAATACCCTTCCAGAACATCCAAAAGTACCCGGATATGTACTGGTTTAAGCAGGGGGACATGTCTAGCACTGCAAGATTTGAGTCCCTGGCGGCGTAGTGTATTATTGATGGTAGCCTTCGTAACGTTGGTCCCAGCTTTCTGCAGATCATTCACTAGGTCCCCTGTGTGGTTCTGGGATTTTTACTCACTATTCTTGTGATCATTTTGACCCCACGGGCCAAGATCTTGCGTGGAGCCCCTGATCGAGGGAGATTAGCAGTGGTCTTTAGGTCTTCCATTTCTGGATTATTGCTCCTATAGTAGATTTCTTCACACCAAGCTGCTTGCCTATTGCAGATTCAGTCTTCCCAGCCTGGTGCAAGTCTACAATTTTTTTTCTGGTGTCCTTCAACAGCTCTTTTGTCTTCACCATAGTGGAGTTTGGAGTGTGACTGAGGTTGTGGGCAGGTGTCTTTTATACTTTTAACAAGTTCAGAAAGTTCCATTAATACAGGTAATGAATGGAGGACAGAGGAGCCTCTTAAAGAAGAAGTTACAGCCAGAAATCTTGCTTGTTTTTAGGACATCAAATACGTATTTTCTACCATTATTTGCAAATAAAGTCTTTAAGAAAAATCAAACAATGTGATTTTCAATTTTTTTTTTCTAATTTTGTCTCTCATAGTTGAAGTCCACCTATGATGTCAATAACAGGCCTCTCTCATCATTTTAAGTGGGAGAACTTGCACAATTGGTGACTGATTAAATACTGCCCCCCCCCCCCCCCCCCACTGTAAATAGTTTATTTTGGAATTTGTCATGCAAGTCATGTTTAATGAACGAGTGAAAGGTCTCAGATTGGGATTCTTCTTTCTGTGATTGGTGTTCCAATGTTAATTACGGTACAGTTAAAAGTAACTAAAAGTAACAAAGTGAATAAGGATGTCTGGTGAATAACTGTGTCACAATTAGAAGAAAGTCATTTTACACAGTGGTCCCCCAGAAGAGCAAATAGCAAACTCATAAGCACATTCAGTTTGTAACCAACATTTTAAAAGAATAATGACACTGCTGGTGTTGGACAATAAAGTGTTCATTAAAAGCTTGTGATCCAATAGTTTTTACCATTTTACTTTCATATTTTAAGCAGAAAAATAAATCCAAATCAAACAAGCGAGACAGAAATCTTAGATTATGTCATTCATTTATTGAGGAAAATGATCCAATATTACACATAAGTGAGTAACAACTTTAGGTTTAGCACGATAATTTGAAATTGAAATTAGAGTCAGGTCAAATTCACACTTTTAAACATTGTTATAAAGCATTTTTCTTATCAAATAACAAAAACATGTCAAACCTTTATTTACATTCTTTTTTGTTAGAACAGCAATGCAAGTCTGTGAGGTTTGTAAAACATTAATAAAAAAATAAAACTTTTTATTTTAAAACTATTAGTTTCCCCTTTTTTAAACCCCCAGCCCCGCCAAAAATGAAGCTGTTCTATTCATATCTTGTACTATAACTGTAATATGTGTACTAATTTTCTGACCCCTAATAAAAAAGAGCTTAAAAATGTAATTACACAAAAGACTGGAAAGACTGGTTTGGGTAAAATCAGATGAGGGTGAGTCATGGAACTAGACAACTTCAAAGTTGAACAGAAGTGTAAACTAAGGGGAAAAACATGATTTTAAAACCCTAATGCGGTGAAGATAAAAAAAATATCACAAGTAAGACAAAGTTTTTTTTTTAATCATACCTCTGTGTATTGAACACTTTTGCCGATTAGTTTACAACCACCCGCTGCTAACAGCATGAAAGTGTGTCTGAGAGATTACATAACAGTAAGGAATGTTTCCCTTCAGATGAGGCACTCTGAGTGATCAGAAGGGCCTCCGTGTCCCCTCCCATGACACACACGCTGACACACACACGCTGACACACACACACACACATACATACACACACAAGAACTCCATGACATAAACCAAGGAGGCCCAACAATAGACAATCAGAGGTCAGTTAGTTCAGCTTGTCTTTTCCTCAGGCCATCAGCGCTCGAGTCAGACATACTGCCAATAACATCAGTCCTAGTTTTTTTTTTTACTTAGATAAATCATGTATTCCCATGATTCCATTACAAACCTAAATTCCAGTTATAGGCATAACAATATAGTTTCTACATTTTTACTATAGAAACCACTGAAACCATGTCAGCAGATACTGCTTTTTTGCATTTACCTAATTACAAACAGTCAAATGTCAGGGGATCCTTAAAATCAGATATATCACTTGTATCTAAGACAGCAAAAAACATATTAAATAGGCCAAATTTTCCCCAGGTTATGAGCGCTTGATTCAGTACACTTGTTTCAATACTTCTTCAATACTTTTTTCTTTACTGTCCATAGAGTGTTCGTTTTAGCACCTTGAATGTGTGCATGGTCATCTCCTAAAAAAAAGAAACTGGGCTGTACAATATATAATTATTTCAGCCTTAGTTACATGTGTGCATGTGCAAAACTTGCAATGTCACTCATATATCTTCATTTAATCTCCTGGAACCCTTTTTTACATCTTTTGTTTTTCTTACACTGATCAAAAGCATATATTTAACAAGCAGCATGCATTATTAATAACAAGACATGTTAAGCAATCACCTTTAGTCCAGATTAATAGAGCAGTATAATTAGAAGAAAAAAAAAAGTGAGGTAATTTTTCTCTAAAAATACTTTAGAATGTCAGTGCTCATCTACAATCTGTTTGCAAATTTTTTAATACTTGTATATTTTTTAGATTTACTTATTAATAAATGTCCTCATTGGTATAAGATTAAAACTATATCTTTAATCTACAAACTGCTTAATAAGCTTAATTATATAAAGTGTTTAAAAGGATTGATTGATACAGCATGGTGGGAATTACAAGATTTATACATCTGTGAATAAATCAGACTGCAATATATATATATATATATATATATATATATATATATATATATATATATATATATATATATATATTATAATTCCCCTTTAATAATAAAGTGCAGTCTGAGCAATCATGCACCCTCTAATGCAACCTCTGTGGAAATTCATGAAGAAAAGGATGAAAACTTTTTATTAAAGAATTTTCTAAAACAAAAAATACAGTTGTGGGAAAAAAAAAAAAGAAACGGATTTCACTTTTTCTGACGCCATCATGACTTAAAATGGATTCCTATTCCTGTTGTAATTGGACCTTAATGTGTCCACCAAGTGTTTTTCAGTGTGATCACACCTGCACTTAACACTGTCCACTTGTAATCATGCCTGTTCCCCCCCCCCCCATGTTTATATACCAGATGACATAGATAAAGAATTTACAGCTAGTGCTTGTGGAAAAAAGTGGCAAGGTGCTTCCATGTGTGAAATAGAGCAAATCTGAAAAGCGTCCCTGGGCCTTGTACTAAATGCGAGAACCTGTTGGGGGCCAACAGAGTGATGAGTAGTGAATATGCAAAATTACAGATCAGCTGTACAGCCATCTATTTGGAGTCAGATTGTGATTTATTGGGATTTGTCCACAAACTGATATATACAGTAGGTGAGAGAGGAGACATACAGGTGACCAAACAGAAATTATGTTATGCTTTCGGGACAAATGACATGTGAATCTTAGGGGGGGGGCAGCACTTGGCCTATAGGCACCTTCCTGTAAAGAAGGATCAGAGTCATTTAAGCACCATTTTTAAAATGCTCATTTCAGAGAGAGCGGACAGTAGAACTTGATTCACCGTGTTAAAAGCAGGAAGGACTTAAAAAAATAGGACAAGGGATTCAGAGGTTACTTTATCAGATGCGAGTTGGTTAACTACAAATAGCACAGTTGTTTTACTGAAATGACCACATTTCAACTTGAATGTTTGGGATCAAAATCATTGTTCTGTTCAAGAAACATTGACACCTGGTTGGATACCACACCAAACCAAACTAAAACTATGAAAAAGACTAGAAGCTTGCAACTAGGGGTGCGAATCTCTCAGTGTCTGGCGATTCGATTCGATTCAGATTTTTGAGGTCACGATTCGATTCAAAAACGATTTTCGATTCAGAATCGATTTTTCAGTTCAAATGGTTGTTTCAGATGAAATGACAATGTAAACAAATAGAACATTTATTTAAAACAATATGTTTAGGTTCCTTCCTGTATAAAATCTTTTTGCATCATTTTATATTTATACAAAAAATAGGACTGTATTAAATTAAAATGAGCAGTATTAGGTTTTCTGACATAAGAAACATCCATCAATGAACAAATAATTCAAAATATATTAATATCAAAGTTTACCATAGTGCATTAGACTTTAATAAAAACTAAAAATAAAATACATACTTCAGTCTTTTTAACCATATTGCACCAACATTCGCTACATTTTCAAAACGTAACCGTAAACATATTTTTCAACTTCTTTCAATGCGGGCTTGCGCATTTGTGGTATTTCCAAAGTACCTCAAATTCATTTTACACTCCTTGTAAACATTTGTGCTCATGTCGAGCTCTATCTTCCTCACAACATTGTAGAATCCAAAGTGTGCCAAACACTGGCTTTTAACCATGACGTGGGTGGGGGGGGTAAATCACGATCTCCCCCTGCTCCATGCTTCCTGCTAGCATGAACTAGCATGCTAGCAAATTCCATTCAGACAATGGGAGCTGGCTAACAAACTTGCTGTACGATGGCCGAGCAGATACGTAATGCGATATGCAGTACGCTCGGGAGGGGGCACCAAAAATGAAACTTAAACGCATTTTTTAAAAAAATTATTCTTGGGAATTTTGAATTGATTCAGAATCGCCAGGACAACGAATCGTGATTCTTTAAAGAATCTATTTTTTTCAGCACCCCTACTTGCAACCATTATTTTACAACATGCAAGCTTTTGCTACTGTGCATCTGTTAAATACCAAAGTATGATATTTTGGGGCTTGTATTACTGCTTCACCACAAAAGAATTTAAAGTATTAGTTATTTAATCAATAACAAAGCATGCCTGTTGCAATGTAGTAGGATGAAAATAACGCCTAAAATAACCTCACAATCCAGTGTCCTCAGAGAATCAAGTAATGTACAAAAAAGTTAAAGAAAAAAAGGCGCATCAGGCTAAAAACGTCAATTTATCTACCACTGAATTAATGAAGGCAATTTTATAAAAGACACATTAATTTATCTTCTGTCTAATCCTCTACTAATGTTGCGGGGGGTTCCCCATGCCCATCCAGGAGAGAACATTTCAAATGCTGGACCAATCCATCATTGGACACAATCACTCACACAGACACAAACTACATGGGGCAATGTAGAGCAGACAATTTACCATGTTTTTGGACTGTGAGAGGAACCAGAGAACCCAGAGGAAACCAATGCAGACACAAGAAGAACATGGAAAATCCACCCAGATTGGAATTCAAACCTTGTTTCCCAGTGCTGAGAGGTGAACATACTAACCACTAAACCAACGTGACACTCAAAAGACACATTCATTATTGTTAAACTTGTACATACTAAAGCAGTAACTATGGGCACAACTAACCTGATGCCAAAAACAAAATGTTGGCACTGTCTTCCTGGATCGTTATTTAAGATTATAAACTGTAGGTGGGTGAAGACTTGCATTCTCTTTTTTACATAGATAAAGAAATTATAGGAAGTGCTTGAGAAATGTGTCTTGAAGTGTGTTTCAACATTACAAACAGATCATTCCACTATTTAGGCAGCGGTAAATGATATGGAGTGAGAATTAGCCACATGGTGAGATCAGGGGGCAGTAATCACTCGAGCACAGTGTGCATGCTGAGGTGTAACATTGGGAAAAAAATAAGAGGGAGCAGATCTATAGATTGTCCTGTAGGCCAAACTCAGGGCCTTGTACTGAATGTGGGCAGCTACAGGGAGGCAATGAAGAGAGATGAGTAATGAAATTACATGGGTTCATTTAGGTTGGTTGAACACAAGCCAAGTGACAGACTTCTGGATCAGCTGAAAAAGCTCGGTTGTGAAAAATGGGAGACAGGCAAGCAATGCTGCACATCTTCGAATCAGGAGAGGATGAGGGGTTAAATAGCCTGCTCTGTCAAAAAACAGCCTGGTCTTGTTGATGTTGTAAAGAACTATGTAATTTTTATGTCTATGTTACAATTTTTTTTGAGTATGTTGCTGGCAATATTAATTTATATTAACAAAATAATTGGGCTTATTATTAACTTAACAGTTAGTAAAATTTGATTTGTAACAATAAAGAATTCTAAAAACAACTCAATTATAATATACTGTATATAATATAATATATATATATATATACAGTTTTGAAGTAACCAAGTACTTCCTCACACCTCTCTTTTCAAAAAGCCTGAACTTTTAACACATGTATACTTTGACAATGCTTTCATGATTCTCCCAAATATTCATTCATTCATTTCATAATTTGTTTTTGCTGTAGATTGCTCCAGATTTCTTTGTAGGCCTTTTTCTGTAAATGCTTGGTGCCTTTAAAAGCTGAAATACTTAAATAATTTCATTACTTTCATTACACTACTATAACACAACACTAGGTTAAATTTTATATCAGCCAAGTCAGACCATAAAACAGTCATCATAATATTCCAGTGAGTAAAGTTCCAACAATGTTTTTCGAAACTAGTGTTAGTTCCTCTCCAATGGTTGTAAAATAAAAAAAAAAAAAAAGACATGTCTTTTTACGACAACATGGTACGTCTCCTCCTCTCTCTGAACAAAATATAATATTTTTGTATATTAAAGTAGTTCAGTCTAGAACACTGTACAGTTACAGGAATAAAAACTGGCTCTAGTGTAAAGGTATTTTCACATGGGTGTGTACCTCTGTAGTTTTATTGTATGACTTTAAGCTCAGAGAGACACTGACACAAATAACTCGCATGTGTTTGTGAACAACATATAGAGCAACTGTAACATCTGCAATTTCCCCCTGGGATCAATAAAGTATTTTGATTTTGAACAGCGATTGTAGACCAAGCCCTCTTATTCAACATCAGTCTGCTAAAAAGGTGGTATCAGATAGGACTGGAGTAAAGACATAATACTTAATTTTGTTTCAATTTAGAAAAAATGCTACCAAGAAGCACAAAATGTTTTCAAAACAGCACAAAAATAAGAGGAAGCCAAAACAAAACTCCTGACAATCACTCTAGTGGCAATCATTCCAGCAGAAGATCAATAACTGACTCAGCAATTAATATCAGGAGAACTGGGGAATAACAAAGCCATTGCACAAACCATCGTTCATGACAATTTGGGTGAACACAGTATTTGATCAAATATTTCTGCACATCCTGATGGAAGAGTAAAGAGAACAATGTTTGGAGACCTTTGGAAATTGACTGGGATCCATTTTCACACTTTACAGTATTATTGATTTCATCCTAAATCAAAGTGACACTCAATTAATTGTCACCGTTTTCTCCAAAACACCAAAAAATCCACCAGCAGAAATAAGAGACAAAGATCAAATAGGCAATGCTGATCACATATTTCTACCAAGATAAAATTATCCATGAAGAATTTGTTCCTGATGGTCAAAACATGAATTTCACATTCTAGCTAAAAGTTCTAAACCATTTGTTAAAGTGCTGGAGGCTTGTATTATCACATTCACGTTTGGGAATTCAATTTTGCTGCACGTCACAGAGTGATTCTTGTAAACCAGTTCTTAGCTCAGCTTTGCATGATTGTTTTAATTCACCTAATTTACTCCCCTAAATATTGAACCTGGTAACTTTTTATTTTTAATAAATAAGGTTACTTTATTTTTAATAAATAAGGTTATGGAGAGATCAAGGTTTACAGAAATTCAAACGTATGTGACTGTAACTCTGAAGGCAAATCTAAAAAAAAGTATTTTTTTTTAGAAACTCTACAATAATATTGGGTCTGATGGATTGTGCTTTGAAGGTCAATAAATGTATATTTTATGCATAATGTTTTGTTATTATTTTTTACATTCATTGAATTTAGGTGAATTAGTCCACAACTTACAAGTTTATTATGTGTTCCTTTGGTTTATTTTATTTAAGAAATTCTATAATTGTTGCCGGTTTATCTTAATTAAAAATGCCCTTCATGGTTTGTAATATCGACAGTTGTTTTCTTTTTCAGTTAATTGGTCAAGATGTTTTAATATAATGGGTACTCTCTCCAGGTTGAATTGAGTCACTGCCTATATATTGGGCTATATATTTGTTTAACATCGTGTATGTATTTCACTCTTCTTGCCTGATCTTTCTGAATATGTTGAGCTAAAATGTCTGTTGTCCATGTGTGAAACGGATGTCAGTCTTGAGAAGATGATCATTTCTTTAGGTGTTCAGCTTTTTAATTTGTCTTTAGACCACAGTGTATTTATACCACAAGATGTACATTTTAAAGTTGTTAGTAGTATCTCCTTTTCAGTTGTACCTATAGTTGGATATTTTAGTGTCAATGTTCCTAGAACTTCCTAGGCAAGTCACTCAATCAGTGTAGACAACTATTTGACTTGTATGACTGCTTCTTTATTAGTGCTGCTGATACTAAGTTGATAGTTTGGGAGCTTTACGATGAGGAACTGTTACTGGTTTTGTAAAATTCTGGGAGTTAAATAAGTGTAATGAAATTTTGTTATAAAATCAATTTTCACATTATTTTAGTTTGTTCAGTATCAGTCAAAAGTTTGAACATCTTCCGCCATTGTCTATTCCACTTACCATATAGATGGACTTTGAAGTTCTAATAACAGACTATAGTAACGTCTGTTTATTTTTAGTCTCCTGTTGGTTCTCTATTGGTCAGAACTATCACAGAACAGGTATAATTTGGGTGGTACATTGTTTTTTTTGTCAGTTCTGCATTGATGCATTGAAGAGGTTTTAGTCCAGCAGTGCTGGTGTCATTTCATTTAAACACCTCAGTGACACTACTGGGATAGGAATAATGCACCAACCATATAATACCTGCTCTGTGGTGCTACTATTGGAGAGTTAGAGAACAAGAGTAAACGGGACTAACAAAGTATGTACTGTAGTCCACAAACAGATGGACTACAGTCTGTAATTGTAGAACTACAAAGTCCATTTTTTACCATAAGTGGAACTAATAGCATGGACAATTCACTTACTGTAACAAAAGGTGTAGTGTCCAAACTTTTGATTGGTAATACTGGTAATAATGTCTTAAGGACTTCCTACATGAAACACAAGCAGGATTTTATAGAAGTCTTAATGAAAATTAAAAAACACCAGATTAAATAAAAATGCTACAAAAAACTACACATTTTGATTAAATCATTTAGGTAAACTAAACAATTTTGCATATTTATAAGTGACAAATGTGTTAATTTTCAGGATTAACAGATAATTTAAGGATTAAATGATCTGCTACTTTTAGTCAGCAAAACAACAGCAAATATATTTTTATTTAAAGAACATGTCTAAATGTCTAAATCTGAACTGAAAATAACATGTTTATGGAAATGTTTTAAGAAGATTTAGGATGAAAAAAAAGACATTGATACTTATTAGGCTGATCTGTACAAAGTCAGGAGAAAAGTGAAACCCACTGATCCCCTCCCTAGAGATCACCCACAAAGATCACCCCAAAAGAAAGACACAATAGTCTGTAATGTCTATTGGGAACCCAAGATGATCTAAATTCTCTACTCAAATTGGCTATTGAATTTCAGGTGTTTAATATGGATTCTACCAGTAATCCAAAATATATAAAACTTGGAAAGTGAGCTTAAAGTTAAAAAAAAAATCCTCAATCCTCCTAACTGGAGCAGTTTATGTGGGAAAACCCATCGTATTCAGAGAGCTGACAGTGTTCTGTCCACATCAGTGATCAAAAATTCCTTCAAGCTGTAATTCTGATCAACAGTTACTGGAAATGTTTTTTGTACAAGCAGTTCACACTAGGCAAAAGTTCATATATTTTGAGAACTAAATCTAAACCTTTTCCTCAATAAATCACAAGTTGAATAAGTAATAGTAAAGCAAAAATTAAAAGTTCCCCTGTATAAATATAGTTCATTAATGGATATTGAATAATACTACACTTATACATCTGTACTTTTAAGAAGTCATAGTGTCATGGCAAAAACACCAAAAAAAAAAAAAAACATATTCAGTTATGCTCAGTACAAGGATTACTACATTTAGTCATTTTAAAGACTGAATCAAGAATCTGTAAGCATATGCCAATCTTCAGAAACAATTATTCCTCTGTGGCAGAAATCAGTTGGCCTTCACCAGAGTCAAATCATAATCCCTTAGTGTCTATGAGAGCTATGTCCTTAATCTGATGGACAGGTGAAGGGAATTATCCTTATACAGTATTCTGATGACAAAGGAGTCACATACAAGCATGCATATCAGCTCAGCTGTGACACAAACGTAGGGACTGACCCCTGTGTCGGTGTTAAGATTAACACGGTAGTCCAAAGACTACAGAGAGCAGATAAGCCTACCTTCTATACAGACTGAGATTGTTTACTGGGAGATCAATTTGATATGTATACGAATTACAGGTCGATTTGAAAGCAATTACTGTAAGAGAAGCGGAAAGTATCATCCGGAATCATATTACACATCATGACCACACTGTTCCTCTAAAGCATGTGAGGTTCGTGTCAAAGTAAATAAAACACAAGCAGGCGCTGAACCACAAAGGTGGGTCGCATACTGCGTGCTGCTCTACTAATAAGAATGTCATTGGAAAACACCAGTATTCAGCTGCTCACTGTCATTTAGTATACATTTAGTAGGCAGTACGAGCTTGAGAACACACCATGGACGCCAACGTGCCCGATTGTGATCCCTGTTGGTTACTACTGCCCTTGTGCGGATTTGTTTTCCATACTAACCGGTACTAAAGCTTGACAGCCCATTAGCGAGTTACTAGCCTAGCGAGCGAGTTAGCCATCCAACAAGAGGGATTCGGTTCTAGAAACCAACCCCGTCCACGACACCGAGTCGACCTCTGCTCCGGAGAACACGGCAGACGGACGGTAATTCAGCGGGGCTTTTCTCCTGGCTTACCGGGCTGTGGTGTTGAGAGCGCGGCGCCGTTGTTAGCTCCAGTTAGCTTCCACTGAAGGAGCCGGGAATGTGGATGAGCCTCGGCTGCGGGCTCCGCGGCGCCACTGTCAGGGTTTGATCCAAAGGCGCTCCGCAGCGCTACAAAAGAAAGAGACAGTCATTCATACGATCCTCCTCCACAGACAACGCGGACCTAGAGAAGGACTGAAAGCGGGGTCGGCTGGTAGGTTGCACGTAGGTGGAGGGGAGGTGCGAGCTGCCGGATAGGATTAGTGTTCCACTCGGGTGGAGTGGATACACAATAACGCCGTGAGTTTCAGTGCTGGCATTAGGCAGGCGGAGGCGGCCCCACACAGACACGCGCTACAGCACCACCTGCTGGCCAAAGCCTCTATTTACTGTCAGGACGAATAAAGTGAAGACATCAATCCATCCATCCATCATCCATCCACTATCTTCCGCTTTATCCTCTACTAGGGTCGTGGGGGGTTCTCCATGCCCATCCAGGGAAGAACGTTTCGGGCGGTGGGCAGATACACCCAGGACAGGGCGCCAATCTATCGCTGGGCAGACACTCACTCACAGAGACACACTCTATATGGGGCAATTTGGAGAATTCAATTGACCTAGATCCATGTTTTTGGACTGTGGGAGGAAACCGGAGAATCCAGAGGAAACCCACGCAGACACGGGGAGAACATGGAAACTCCACCCAGTAAAGTGAAGACATACATACACATATATACATACAGTACATACATATGTGTGTGTGTATATATATATATATATATATATATATATATATATATATATATATATATATATATATATATATATATATATATTACAGATGAAAATAGACCCTAATAGAGGATAAAGCGGGAGATAATGAATAATGAATGAATATATACATACACAGATTATAATATCTGTTATTTCAATGTTCATATGTATAAGCATTTCGACAACCTATTGTACCAGTACATGACAGCAAGACCTTTGTGTATGTTTGACATTTATGTGGATGAATTGTGATTCATATCTCATTATATTGCTGTGGTTATCTGAATATCTGAAATGCATATTTCGACCAGAAATAGAACCCTGAAAAAATCTGAAATGCACAGCCAGCCAAATGTTATAAATGCCTGCCATAATCATCACATGCATGTCATTCAGTTTTTTTTTTTTACTTAAAAAAATAATAAAAGTGGCGGCACAGTGGCTTAGTGGTTAGCACGTTCGCCTCTCAGCGCTAAGGAGTCCCGGTTCGAATCCCCATCTGGGTGGAGTTTCCATGTTCTCCCCGTGTCTGCGTGGGTTTCCTCCGGGTTCTCCGGTTTCCTCCCACAGTCCAAAAACATGGATCAAGTCAAATGAGTTCTCCAAATTGCCCCATATAGTGTGTCTGTGTGAGTGAGTGCGTGCCCAGTGATGGATTGGCGCCCTGTCCTGGGTCTATCTGCCCAGCGCCCGAGACGTTCTCCCCTGGATGGGCATGGGGAACCCCACCGTGACCCTAATAGAGGATAAAGCGGGAGATAATGAATGAATGAATAATAAAAGTAATGTTAACACATCTTTACCAACCTTTTTTCCCAAAACATCTTTACATCCAGAAGCATTTTTGTTTCAGAAATGCTTTGTGCACTGTGTTTACCCTGTTATTTGCAAATAACAGTTTAGCAGTAAGGTTTTGTGTGAAGAGCAGCGGCTTCTCATTGCCACCTTGCCATGCATCCTGTTTTAATTCAGTGTTCTACTGATGATGATCATCATATATTAGCCAATGAAAAATTTGGTACACTGTATCTATTTTAATCTGATGAAGTTGTATCTTAAAATCTTTTATTTATGACATTTACGTAAACTTATTTATCCTCAAAGGTTCCTGTTCATTTAAGACGCACTGCTAAAATTAATGTAACTAATCCAATAATAATTAATGTAAAGATTTAACAAAACCCAAACAATAAAAAAATATATTTTTAAATTCTGAAAATTCTCCTTTTCATTCTCCATAGACGCTAAATCAGTGATTCTCAATTATTTTCTGTTAAGCCCCCCCCTAGGAAGAAGTTAACTTTTTGCGCCCCCCCCCCCACACACACACACACGCACCCCCCCCCCCCTACATGACAAAATGGGATGAAAAAGTATTTTTACACGCCCACTGTAGTATCATTTGTCTATAAATTTGTTCTAAGTACAACTCTTTTATAACAATGTCTCCTTATTAACAATAAAGAAAATAAAAAAGAAAGAAATATAGATCAACTTAGAACAAAGAAACATTTTATTAACTTTGTTTTTTAGTTTGTAACAGAAACGAATGAAATCCTTATTTAAACTAGAAACATTTTTGAACTGACTGGCATTTGATACTGAAAAATGAAATTAAATAAAATTATTAAATAATAATAAATTCAAATTCATCAGAAATATTAATTCAGGAGCACAATTTATTAACACTTTAACCTACAAAACTAAAATGAATACAACAATTTGTGCTGTTTTTTTTTTTTTTTTTTTCTATCAAAATGAGGAAATCGGAACTAACGTCTCTAACGCGCCCGTTTTGCAGCACAGCTTTTCTGTAGTAGTTTTCATAAAGCGTTAATATTTGCTGGTTGTACGCGTCACGTTTTCGATTGAAAACTCAAGCGGTTTATCAGCGTGATTGGGGGTGTAATGTCTTTAAGTGACGCCTTCATTTATTTGGCTTCACGCTGTCCGCTGCCAACATTTAAAGACACAGAAGACACACCGCTCTTTCTTCATCTCCCACCTTCGTTACCGTGAAGCCAGACGCCACATATACTTCGACAAATTTCCTCGTTTTAACTTTCGGTTGATTTTGTTGGTCTCATTATCTCCGCCTTTCTCTCCTCATCTCTGTTAAATATTTTTTCATGTTGTCTCTTGAGGCTTTGTTCAGTAAACTTAATATCAATTGCTCTGTGATTGCTTGTTATGCGCCCCCCAGGCACCGCACTGCGCCCCCCCAGGGGGGCGCGCCCCACTATTTGAGAAGCACTGCGCTAAATGGACAAGCGCGTTGTGGAAGTCACGTGGTTTCCGTTTCCACAGTGGAAATGATTTATAGAAGAGGTTCCCAGTTAATCCGAGGATAAACCCCGCCCACAGGCTGGTCTGTTGACAGGACTACGCTGACGTCACGCAGGGATCCAGGACCCCCCCCCCCCCGCATCGAGTTTAGCGTAGTGATGTCTCGGTTTCACTTTTCTCTTTTTAACCGAGCGTCTTAAAAAGTCTAATCATTAGAAGTAGGTGATTTGCTGTGGAGACTGCAACAGAAAGCAAGTGTCAGGTGCCTGCAGTATCCAAACAGTCTGTTCAGTGGAGAGTGTAAACACCCTTAGCACTGTGATAAGCTGCTCTGCAGAGTTTACAGCTAACAAACAGAAATCAGCAGCATTTGCTGGAATCTGAAGAATGCAGTCTGTTGTGGAGGTAAAAGGAGTTAAATCAGGATACCGTTGTGGCTACTGTGGTGCACCGTGGGGTAAAGTGTCCTATGGTAAGTAAAGAGAAACGAAGGTTTTCTGCATTCAAATCTTGCACCTTAATTGAGGCTGTGTTTAAAGGCTGATTAAACTCCTAATGTTCCATATGCAACAATAAAATGCTATGTAATCAGTAAATATTGAGTCATAAGGTTTATTGATTTATCGTACATCAGTCTGTAGAATATACTTCAAACATTTGCAATAAAAACATCCAGACCTGAGTTCCTGTTGTTTAGAAAAGTCAAAACAAAATAGTTGCACTGGTTCAAACTGACAGAATGGTTATAGTAACTCAGATAATGGCTCTGGCCATTTTTATTTCATTCAGAACACTGTTATTATTTTACCATGATTTAAACAAAGTTAAAAAAGCTTAGATGACTTAAGGTCAGATGCTTAGGGTTTTTTCCCTGTGTTTTTAAATGTGTTTTACAGGCTGGTTTTGATATAGTCATATTAATTCAGTATCCACATCATGTTCTGGATGCAAACTAGCAACAACAGCGGAAAAACATGATGATGATAAAAGCATACATTAAACTCACCAAGACACAAACCATAACCTTTTTAGTCCCCTGGACTAAACATTATAAAAATAATGACAATTATTAAATGTTAATCTTAAATAAGTTTTGCTTGCAAGGTAGTTAATTTTTTTTATAATTATATACTGTTTACAAAAAGAGTGGGATAAGCTGTGTGACTACATGGACTACAGTCTATTATAGTATAACTATGAAGTACATCTGTCTAATGGAAATGATAGATTGGACAATGATTATAGAAACAAAGTGTATCTAATAAAGTGACTGATAAGTGTAAATAATCATGTAAAAAAAAGTAAGTAAGTAGTAAGCACACTCCATAACTATGAATATCCAAAAAAATCTAGTTCTTATATTAGGTCTTAAAATAAGGTTAACACAACCCAATACGAATATGACACTTGATAATTTACATTGTTATTATTTAGTAAACTAAATTTGAAGGCCTTGTGGGTATGTATATTTTAGTTGTACTGATTACTGGACTTTTGACTTTTTAATATTCGTTTTCTTGGGCACATTGTTCTGTTGAAGGATATGTCTAAATGTGGAATAATTGACAATACAGTGTTTTGATAATGTCCTGTAACACTTAACATCTTGACTATCAGTAACAGATGTTTCTTTCTACAGATGTTTTTTAATTGCATCGTGTTAGCTAACACCTTAATGCTCCAGACCATCAAACTTACAAAAACTCTGTGCTTTCACAGGGGTGGTCAAACATGATGATCAGTAAATCAAGTGGATATTATTAGTAGTAATCTTGTACTTAACCTATCATCTTAATTTTAGATAAAATAAGGTTTAAGAGTTTTATAATAAGAGTTTTTTTTCACACACTCCGTCTATATTGTGGCTTCATGTTTTGTTTAATAAAAATAGTGTAATATTTCATGTGAACAGACTTGTGTCTTGATATTTGAAACCATAGGATTCTTAGTAGGCGTACTTTCGTTTTCCATAACTATATATCATGATATACAGTGCATTGAGCTACAGAGTATCTGTATTTACTGTTTTAATGTAGAGTTGTGACAGCGTTATATAAATGAAAGTTGTTTTTTTTAAACAAAGCGATAAAAGTGTTTTATCCTAAACAAATTTCCAAAAACGTGCTTATCGGAGACTTGGCAACCTCTAGAACGATCTGGCAACATAGATCGTCGCAGGAGCGGAGCGACATGGCTGCTGGTGGCTCTTATTCCGTTGTGGAATATTTTGGGGGAGATGGTGGTCACCGGTGTGGCTACTGTAAAAGCACAACCGGCAATTTCTCGGAAGGTGGGTACTGACAGCTGCTACCTCTACATCTAGTGTGACGCTCTGTGAAACATCATCGTGTTGTGAGGTTTACTGAGAACGCTAACTATGATTAAACTTCGTTTCTTTGTACGATCTGTGAGAGATGACCCTGAGGATCAGTGCAGCAGCGGTATCACTAACTGGGCGCTGCACACACTGATGATGATGATGATGATGATGATGAAAAACACATCTGTCTTCACACTTACACTTTAGCTTAATTGCTAATCTGTTAGCTACACTGCTAATCACTTCCTTCACATTTCCATGATGTCATTCGTTTTAACGACGACGTTTTCACCACGGAGCTTTAGTCTTTAAATCCTCCTGAAAGTGTTCACGTGTTGTGTAGTTTTGCCTCCGTTAAATGCACTTGTGTACCAACAGGTGCAGCTAGCTTTAGCCGTCTAGCTCGGCAGCACTGACACAGACTGACAGCTAATGAATGAGTGTGAGGAATCTGATGTGGTTATGTAAACATACACATTAATTTTGTGACTGAAGTAAAAGTGAAGCACTTGAAATAGAGCTTCATGCCCATCCCCATGCCCATCCAGGGGAGAACGCTTCGCTGGGCGGATACACCGAGGACGGCGACAATTTATCGCTGAGCAGTCACTCACAGACACACTCACTATGGGGCAATTTGGAGCATTCATTTTACATTGATCCATGTTTTTGGACTGTGGGAGCAACCCGGTGAACCTGGATATAACTCACGCGGACACTGGGAGAACATGCAAACTCCACCCAGATTGGGATTTGAACCTGGAACGTGCTAACCACTAAGCCAATTTCTACTGAATTGTTTTAAACAACTGTCTGGAAAAAGGTGAAAATAAAGCTTTTTTTCTTCCTGAAAATGAACATTGTTTAAACATTTTAATAGATTCATTATGACAGGGTAACAATTTAAATTTATAATGTGGAACCAATTTCAACGTAGTTTGACATCCATTATCTTCTGCTTTATCCTATATTAGGGTCGCGGGGGGTTCTCCATGCCCATCCAGGGGAGAACGTTTCGGGCGCTGGGCAGATGCACTCAGGACAGGGTGCCAATCTATCGCTGGGCACACACTCACTCACTCACACAGACATGCACACATACACACTCTCTATAGGGCAATTTGGAGAATTCAATTGACTTGATCCATGTTTTTGGACTGTGGGAGGAAACCGGAGAACCCGGAGGAAACCCACGTGGACACGGGGAGAACATTGAAACTCCACCCAGATGGGGATTCGAACCGGGAATCCCTAGTGCTGAGAGGCGAACGTGCTAACCACTAAGCCACCGTGCCACCACCCGCCATTTAAAATCCAACTAGCAAACAACTTTATTTAATTATTACCTGTGGTAATTTGATTTACACATGGTAATAGTATACTATAAAATGTCGTTTTACACCTTTTTCTTCCTTAAATGATGGTAGATTTTTGCATATCCCTATTGCACTAAATGAGTAGTATGTCAAAAAAACTGAGGAGAAAATAAATCAATAAAGTTAATCTTTGTGGGCTCTTGTTTACAGTTTATCCTTTTCTTCCTCAAAGCACTTTACTCAAATAGTTATTAGCCATTTTCACTGTATATTATAAAGACAACCCCATATAATAAATATGACATGTAGTTTTCTGATTTTGTACTTGCTACATCTTTTTGTTAAAATTAATTCAGAAATGGTTTGTGTCTGTAATTTCATGTATAGAGTTTCCTTATCTTTCTCACTATGGGAGCTGGAATAGGGTTGATCACCCTGATAGACAGCTTAAAAACAAATATAGGGATTGCTCACCCTTTATCAGGCATCTTTACAGTTATTAGATTAAAATTGTATAATATTAAATAGCAGTTTAATGTATATGCATGTGAAAAGCATAATGTATGAATGCATCAGGTGTAGAAGTTCCAGTGTAATTAAAAATTACAGTACAGTAGAAGGAAGTACAATACAGTAGGGGAAAATAAGTACTGAGTGCATCAACATATTTCGTATTAAAATATTTCTGTTGGGGCTATTGACATGAAATTTTCACCAGATGTTGGGAACAAGCCAAGTAATACACATATACAAAGACGTCAATACAGTCCGTAAAATATGTGAAATCACAGAGGAAAAATGTCTTGAACACTTACCATTTTTATTTCCAGCTTACCCCCATTGTCCTGCTGTAATAGTTACCAGCTTTTATTTATGTCTTTGCAGGAAAAACTAATCATTTACTTTAACAGCTGGAATTATACTTTCTTCTGTTTACAATTTCTGCTGTTTTTACCTTAAATTTACTTCTAATAACATATGTTATTTAGTTTAACCTGCTTCTATCACACAGCTCCATTTAATGCTTGGTGCAGACTCATGCAATCCAGGTGCCTCCAGTGTGGTTACCAGATTGGGAGACATTTGCACATTACTGACCAAATGTTTGCCTATATTACAGCCCATCTCACTGTGTACTGTACCATGTTGCTTCTGTCCTTCTTTTGCTCGTGTTCGATTGATATTTGAGTGGTTGTAGGGTATTTTGGTAATATTTCAAAACATTTTTGATGAATGCTATTACTTTTTACATCTACTTAAAAAAATTATATGCAGTGTAACATTTAAGTTACACTAACATTAAAGCCAGAAAGAAACAATATAATTGACATTATAATATATAGGAAGACAACATATTGTATGTTGAAACTTTGTTGTTTATATATAGACATATATGCCTAAATTAAATGTAATTAAAGGTACATAGGGAAAATGCCAATAAATAACTGGGAAATGTCTGATTTTATATTACTGTTGCTACATCCCAGTACAAATTTGGTTAACTGGCAACAAAGAAATAACAACAATTTTTAAAAATGGAAATCAGTCACTCATTTTCTAAGTTACAAAAAACAGTTGCTATCCAGATTGTTGGAGCTACTTTTTAGGGAAGAACTTTTGTTTCAGCAACGGAATACCAACTTGTATTCGGAGTGTTCTGAAACAGCATGGTTTCAAAGACCTGATTAGACTTGCTCATATGCAGTTTAGACATGTCACATTTCATTGATATTAGGCATATTATAAAATTAGTGTAATTTTTCAAAAGGCTGAATAACTGAGAAACTACTTAGAAAAGTAATCATTTCGTTCAATTACCAGTGAAATTACATTTCAGTGTTGTTAATACTTTTTACATTATTGTCAATTAATTGTTACTAATTATTCATCTTGATAATTAAATTTAATTAAAATCCACAGGTATGTGGGCGCATTCCATGACTGTCCAGGACTACCAAGATCTGATTGACAGAGGGTGGAGAAGGTATGTTAGTTATATATTTTTTCTATTGTATTGCAACCCCAAACAAGAAAAAAGGCTGTGACAGTATGGAAAATACAAATTAACACAGTGGGCCTATTTAGTGAACTTTAGTGAGCCGTCAATTGCATGATTTAGAATTTGTCAGTGTGCCTTTGCGATCATAACATCGGGTGAGAAATGGCATGCACGGTGCAAAAAATGAAAAAGCATTAAGATTAAGAGATTAATTGTCTCTAGTATTTATGGGTATGTTTTGGGCATAACATGCAAAAAAGTGTTACTTACTATTCCCTTTAAGAGCCAGGTGTAGTCTGACTTTGGCAGATTGCTACTTCCACGGTGCAGCTACCTGGACTTAATGCACTGACCCATGTCGTATTCCATTTTACTGCTAATCGAGGATACACAGTATAATGTAGACCAGCGTTTCTCAAATGGTAGGTTGCAGACACATTCTGGGTGGGTGGCAGACAGATTATAAAAATAAACGCAAATGGAATCTCTGTGTTCATTAACTTCTATATCTGGATTCTGTGTTCTTTGATTTCTTTTGCGAAAATTTGAATGAAAACAGGTGCCTCAGAATTCTTGTTGCCATGGTAACCACTATTTGTTTACTGCTTAACCTGCTCTTTAAATTTGTCATGATGTTTGGAGGCAAAATGCAAAAATAAGTATTCGAAATATGGATTTTTGTTCATTTTTATGAACAAGTTTATCAGTATATTTTCTGAACAGACAATATACATAAGATGCCACAAAGACATAGTTAACACATTCACACCTGGTGAAGGGAGAACAGCCAGCAAAAGTTGATTGTGATAAATAAATATTGAGCATATTCTAACAAAATGCACAAATTATAACATGGAACGACAAATATTTTTAATAACAGCCTCAATGGTGGACATTTTTAAGAAGAAAAACCAAAGCAGAGACTTTAATTACATTTCTTAAAAGCTCAAAACTGATAACTGACATGTAAAATGAATTGTATTTTTTATTAAGGGCTGAGACCAGTTTAGAAACCCTGGTGACATGTATTTGCATTCTCTGTGCAAATCCAGTGATATTTAATAGTGTTCAGTGTTTTTGGGCACACACCTGTATTAATTCACTGCCAAGATAGCAATGAAAGTCTGTCAGCTTATGTTGTTTTCAGTCAGTGCACATCTGTGTTTTTCGTTGCCATTATAGCAATAAGAGAACACACGTCAATTTGAGACTACCACACCTATTGGTATAGATATGTATATTCACAATGATTCGCTTGATCAACCTTTGTTAATAACATTCAGTTTTGAATTTAAGACCTGTGCAACATTGCAAAGACATGATACGGATGATAAAATTTATAATTCCAGTGCTTTGTAATGTTGCTATTTTCTTTTTCACAAGGACATTTCGGCCTTACTCATATGAAGTTATTTAGTTTTTCAATGTCCCAGTTGTTATGCCAATGCATGTTATGGTTTTTCATTTTAAAATTCTCTATTGGAAACAAACAGGCCAGTCTAGTACACATACCTTCTTCTTCCACAGTCCTGTCTTCATAATGTATTCAGTGTGTGGTTTTGCATTGTCTTGTTAAAAAAATGCATGGCTGTCCCTGTTGGAGCAACACATGCTGCCTTCATGATCTTAGTGTACCTTTCTACATTTATGCTGCCATTACAGCAATGTAGATTACCTTCACCAAGGGCACTGACTGACTTTTTTTGGAGCTGATAATACTCTGGTTGGTCTTTTTCATATGTGGTCAGGATAACGTCCACTGTTTTCAGGGCTGGGCTGGTAATGTGGCAGATGCTGACAGTTTTATTTTCTCCTTTTTTTCCCTTAAAAACCCACCTTTTCCCTCTATGGTTAAACGGTACACACACTACACAAAGATGGAGAAGAGCAAAAACAAAAAAAACTGATTCATGCCGTGGTCTTATCTGCAAAACTATGTAATTGTCAAAAAAAGGTGAGGTTAAACATGTGCTTTGCAATCACAAAAGCAAACTTTTGTCGATGATTTAAGACACCAAACTAAGACCCATTAGTTGCCGTTCTTCAGGAGGCTGTAATGAAATGCTATGAACTCTGTTTCCCTTGCCCCACCAGCTCGTAGTCGGTCTCTCTCCCAGATTTTGTTAGTTTTTAAGGGCGCACAATTCATTAGGTGGAGCCGGGACAGGTGTATTAATTAACCTTCTCCACCTTTTTCCCCATGCCACAGTAATCCTGCCACACTACCTCATCTGCAGATCCTTGTATCCATAAATGTTCATGGGGGGGATGGGGGGGGGGGCGTGATGAGAAGTAAGGAAGAAAGTCCGATGTCCCCCTGTCTCCATGCACGTGGCTCAAACTTCATCTGCCCACAAGCTCCTGGCATCATCTCTCCACTGTGGGAACATTTTTGGGCCATACTGAACTGCGTAGACACTTGTCCTTCTGTGCCAATGGCCACACAAAAGCAGTAGGTCCCCAGCAGTCTGGCAGCAGGTGCCTTCCGCACCTCCCCACTTTTCCCCATCTTTCTCTCCATCCACAACCACTGGAACCTCCACTTGCCCCGGCCAGTCTGCTTCGCTCTCTGAGAAAGCTGAAAGCTTGGGCTAGGGCGTGCACCCCCGCTGGAGAACATGCCCGTGCAGCTCTGCCATGTGTGTCCTCTTCCGTCCTGGGTTTCAGCACCAAACGTAACGGGTAGAAGAAATGAGGATGGCTCCATCTACTTCCCCATTTCACATCGATTTGGCCACAGAGAGAACAATACTAGTCAGTAGTTTAGGGAAAACCTGATTATTATCCAATTATCCAATCTGACTCCAAGAGTTTGATTTTATTTTTAAATTTTTTCTTCAATAACAAGTGCTTGTGGAAGGGATGTGTTTTGAGGTGATTCTTAAAATGCGTATCCATTGGTTAGCAAATAGCTATTGTATGAATGGTAGTGGTTGATGCGGTTTTGATGCAATTATTATTTTTTTTTTATTCATTACTATTTCTGAATTGCCTCATCCCAAATTGTTTTGGAATGTGTTATAGGCCTTAAATACAGAAATAGAGGTTTATTAACAAATGCACTGTCTCAGGTTCATACAGTCTATAATGAAATCAATTTCAAAGCAAATGTTAGAAATACAGTTGTTTCATATGCATTTTACATTCTGTCCCTTTTTTCTGATTTGGGGTTGTATTAATGGTTACTGCTTGCTTTTCATATTCATATATTAAAATACATTTCTAGATAAATGGCAGTATTCTCATTGATTTTTTTTACTTTGTGTAACGTGATTATTTAGACTTATGTCTGAAAAATGTGTTTTTATGTTGTTTTTATTTTTTTGAGTTCAATTACAGGTGTACACTCACCCATATCACATTGAGTGTGCACTGAAATCTGATCAATCAAACCACATTCAGAGGTGTTCTGATAACCACATTTATTTAGCAGTGTATTCAGGAATACATCCTCAGCCACATTGTAATCATGACATGGATTCATCTAAACAAACTCCATATCAAATCAAACATTTGAAAGACACGCTTTTCATATTCAAATAATATGAATTATGTGTTATTCAGAACATTAAGTTTTTATTTGTTTCTTTGATGCAAAACTTTTGCTCTCAGTGGAGACCAATGAGTTTCTAATGCCTAAATGAAGTGTATTTTATTGGTATGTTAAATTTAGTAAATAATTAGAAAATGTGCATTAAATATATTTTATTATAGAGGATGTGATATTTTTATTTGCATAATATTAAAACATTGTATTAATTAATATGCAACAGACTAATCTGTTTTTTTTATATTTTCTTAATGATGTCTGCAGAAGTGGCAAGTATGTTTACAAACCCATCATGAACAAGACCTGCTGTCCGCAGTACACCATCAGGTAAAAAAAGATTTGAAAAGATGTAGACATTAGGGATGCACCAAATATTAGGTAACCAAAATGATGTGGCCAAAAATGTAAAGAAAAAATATATATATTTGAAACAACAAAATATTCGGTGGTTGGCCAAATAACTTATGAGAATTTTTTTTTATTATCTATTCATGAGTAAAATTAAACGCTTGTTTTTATGCATTCATTTATGCATTCATTTTTATTTTTTATTTTATAAATAAATACATTTATTTGTAAAACAAGATATTTTTAAGGTTCATATTGACATTTTAGTTCACTTTTACTGGGAAGAGGGAATTCATTATTTAAGACAAAGCTGTATGGCAAATTTATATGGATCCCTGCATGACCTCAGAATGACCTCATGTAAATGTATCGTTAGCAAATGTATTTACAAGCTGATGAGCAACATATTAAGTATGATATTTCAGAGTTCTAAAAATGTGTTACTATAAATGTAGAAGCATTATTATGCTGTTGTTCTTAAACGGTTGACATGGAAAATGCCCGCTCTCAAATACACTGTTTTGTGTGTTTAAGATGCCAAGCTTTACACTTTCAGCCTTCAAAAGCTCATAAGAAAGTACTGAAGAAGATGAAAAAGTTTCTTTCTAAAGGAGAGATGACAGCTGATCAGTCTGATCCTGTTTGTGATGGTGAGTTTTCTAGTGTTATTTCCAGTTCTAATAAAATAAATTTTAAACATTTTAACTGTAAAACACAACTCCTTAAAACTTTGCAGTAGGGTTGCAACTAACGATTATTATTAATCGGTCGATAATTTTTTTTCGTTTAATCGATGGATCGGATAAAATTTTTTAAAATAAATGTCTTTAATAAATATGTCAATAAATGTCTGGTTTTATTTACAGTATGAGTTTAAGGCATCTAAGTAGCCCAAAGAGCAATTAAATACAAATCTGTATGTGTGTAAAAAAAAGAAAAAAATTAAATTACATAAATTTGAGTAGCTCTAATATGTTACCCCATCCTTGTCTAAATGCAATTCATCCTACCTCACTCCCACAGTATCTTCACTCATACTGTGTCAGAAAATTAAAGCTTAATCATAAATTACCACCATTGTGTACAAATCGTATGTTTTTATTAAACGAAAATAAAAAGTACCACCCGTTCTCTATCACTGTCATTATACAGTTAAAAACAAAAACAGCGTGAAGCGTGCTCTGCTGGTTCTCATATAGTGAGTGCACCGTTACGTTGATTCAGCGAAAGAAACTCGGGGATATTGTAGTGATTTACTCTGCTGTTGAGCTCCTTCATCCTCATCGGTTTCCATTTCAGGTGGTGTATCATCACTGAGGTGATCCGTGCAGGTCAAATCATTTTCACAGAGCTTGCATGTTACACGTTCTTTAGTTGTGTGAAGCATGAAGTGCTCCCACACTTTTGATGATTTAAGCCGAAACTTTTTTATCAGCATTGGCCATGTTTCATTTGTAGAGTTTATTAAACTTAGTTAAACTTGTTTCGCAGATTCCACCTCCACTCCACCTCGTTCCGTTCAACCCACTTTTATTTATTTTTTTCAACGCTGCAGGTGATGTAAGCAGTTCCGACGATGTTGCACTATTTACGCGACAAAGTAATGCGTAAATAGTGCAACACAACAAATCGTTAATGAAATATGTTGTCGATACTTTTCATAATCGATTTTTATCGATTCTTTGTGGAAGCCCTACTTAGCAGGATGCACTTATTTTTTCATGGTTTTGTGTTTGTCATCAAATGTTTTTTCTTTTACATATTTGTACAAAATTATTAATTAAAATATCAATACGTAATAATATATTTTTCTAAACTTAATGTAAATTGGCAGGTTATTAAAAGTAAATATTTTAAAATTTAAGATAAATGTGTATATACTATATTAAGATGTTTCTACTTCACTGCATATACAGTATATACTGTTTTATAGACTGCAAAAGATCTATCACAAATGATCACAAATCAAGAAATAAATTATCTGCCCATATAGTAAGTAAATTAATCTTATGATTTTTTTTTAATAATAAAAAAAAATACATTGTACATTGTTTATCTAGCATAAAAAGTAGCAAGTCAGTTCTTGAAATAAAAAAAAAAAAAATTGTTCCCCTTTTTTGGTTTAACATTTTTCCAGTGTATGTAATTCAAATATTTGTAATCCCCTGTTAAATTCGTGCATTTTGTTTTTTATTTTCTGATAATATCTATTGATAACATTTTCAAGTGACAATTTGCAAAATTTGCTTGTTGGGGAAAAATAATCACACCGGCTGATTTGGTATCAAAAACCATGTCACTTTCAATGTTGCTTAAATCTTTTTTCCCCATTTTGATGCTTGATTTAAACTCCAGCAGTTTATGTCTGTGTTTGCATTTTTAAATGCTATCCACTATTCTCCCAACATATTAAAACATCAGTATTTACTGTTATTATTGCCATTTCCACATTATAATTATAGTGAATAAACTGACATGATGTAAAATATGTAAAGTGAAGTTAAGAAAAAATAAAACCAATATAAAATGTTAACCTAAAATGCAACTATAAATTAAATATCAGAGTTCAATACTTAACAATGGACATTATTGGAAAAGACTGCTACAACATCCATAGCATGACCTTTTAATAACATTGTACTGATTTATTTATTTATTATAGTTATTTATTAAAAATAAATTATTTATTTATTTATTTTTAATTTATTTCAAATATCTATATTGTAGGACTTTTGAATATTAGTATTATATTAATGAAGTCCTCCGCGTCCCATTACCAAATATCGGAAAATAGGAGACGGTCGAAGGTTAATGCTTGTTTGTTTAATTAAAATATCTGACTCCAAAGATATGTTTTAAATGGTAACTTTAGTTACACGAGTGCACTTTTGTACTAACAGGTTAATTCTTCCTAATGGTTAAGCCTTAAAGTATCTGACTCAGAGGTATTTTATAAGCGTGCAGAAATCTTAATTCTGTCAGAGGCTTCTCTAATACATGGACAGAAACTATATTGACATGTGGATCATAAAATAATTTTTATATCCCTCAGAGGTCAATCTTATATTTGCTTATATTTCACCATTTAACAAGAGATATATTAGCCTTTGATTTCGGTAACAAAGTTTATTTACGAGTAAACAGTAGGATTAATAAAGATTACAATACAAAGTTACAAGGATTCTACTTACACAAATCGCAACTGTTTAATGGAAATGAGTTGTCCAAACTCAATAATGCCTTTTATCCTCTCTCCCCAGAAAAACCATGAAGTCCTCTCAGCCTCACCTCATGTGGAAGCTTCCTAAAAGCTCCCTCCAAAACCTCTATCCTTGTGTGTGTTACATACTTGTATATAAGCTTCTAACTTCTTTAAAGTTTCCGCCCAGGTCATTTAAATGTAAAAAGTTCAGGTATCAGATGGAAACATGTGTCAGCTGTAACAACAGTACAAATCATTCATTTTACTTTGATTTGATCATCACTTTGGGGTCCCTATTGTCCCTGTAAAAGTTGCTTTGCTAGAGCTCACTGATGAGTGAGAATCAATTGTCCTTTCTTTCTGTTTGAGATAATCTCATCACCTGTTTGTGGCTCTTGAGTATCTGCATCATAAAAGCTGGCAAAGTCACATGTTTATAAGAAACAATTTGTATCAGTAATCTGTACCAGGTATAAATATACTGTATAATACTTTACAACATAATGTACGTTTTTTACAGATAATCACCTTAACGAGAGGATTGTATAAATACCAAACATGACATAGTGCAAATCATTATTAATACATAATTATTATTCATTCAATACAGCACAAGTTTCCTTATTTCTACAAATCCCTCCTCTTTTTTAGGGACGTATAAGAGCAGGGCTATTAAAGGCCCTATAAAACTTGTGGGTCTTTCATAGATGGATGAGGAGTAACGATGCATCTCTGTGACATCGCTATATACAACAGTATATTGAACAGAACACATCCTTAGAAGATCCAGTCTCAGCTGGTCAGGATGCTGGCTGTCTGTTCTGCTGTGTTCCCCCATCTGTGCTTGAATCAGGTGGTAGTTTAGTCTTCTTGACGAGGTGATGTCTGGTCTCCATCATTGTTTGTGTCCTCTTGGTAAAAAGCATTCGGCCATTCTGGGCAGAATGTGTTGTTTATTGTGTACATCACTCCTCTATTCCTGAAAGTGTTCATCTTAATTAACAGATACAACTCTTTGATTCGTTTGGTTACCATCAGTGTATCCTTGAAAGGTGTGAACACTCAGTACTTGGTGATTTTGACAGTCATATTTAGTAAAAGAAAATATTAAAAATGCAGTTAACAGTTGTGTTAGAATAATATTTCATAAAAGATAAAGATAACAATAAATAGCATTGCATAAAACTGATCATTTTGTTCCATCTGATAACCTGGTCCTTCATGGCACTATCCAGAGAGTGAGATAAAAAGATATACTGGGATGCTCATTTCCATTAAGCAGCATTACATTTAACAAACAGATCTTGTTTGATGTGATGGTGTGCATTAGTTCTACAGTGATCAAATCACTCATCTGGCTAAGGCAAATGATTTTCACTGTGTGTGAAAAGTAAAAACGATTATTAAAATGGTGGAAATAACATGTATGTGTTTACAGTACATTCTGTTGGGGTGTGGTAGCCACATATGGAAAATTAAAACCGGTTTATCTATTTGGATTGGCTACACACCTTCCAAAGTGGTAACATGTCTTCCCACCCTTTGGTCAAACCAATGTGTTTTTGTTTTATACAAAATAACCTGTAAAAAGAAAAGTTAAAATGTATAAGGGTCTATATGTGGTGAGTTTATTGCAGTGTGCAGGTGTGTGCATTAAGACAAGGCTAATTCAAGGTCACATGTGCTGTAACCTTTTATGATTAGGAGGGGGTGCTCGATTCCCCTAAGTTTTGACTTTTAGTTGATTGAAAGTTTAGCCATGTTGTAAGATTAGTTATGATTTGTCATAACTAAAAAAAACTCAGACAGTAACTGTCAGGAGATGGGTAGACTAGACTACTAGAAATCTGGATTGAGCAATTTGGATCTGGTGCTACACCAGGGAGCCACATATCTAATTATTTGATGAATGAATTGTGTGACTGGCTCCTTAAACATCTCCCATCACCTTCACCTGAGCTAATAGCTCAGTTTTACGACAGTATTGACACCTCTCTCTGGCACAGAGAAGTGAGCTGATCAAATTCCTCTTAGAGGTATGAAGAGAAAAAACTTGGATTAAATATGTAATTTGAAGAAATCCAAAGGTAATTTAAAACAAAACAGTAAAAGAGGGGATACTCTGTACATCAGCATGTAACAATCCAGGTATATAAAGAGTCTATAGATAAATTAATTGATTATGTTTTTTTGATTCACTCACTTTTTTTTCTCTTCCACAGTTTTGGAGTTTAAATCTATTAAAGAATAAGTAAACAAAATATTCCTTGCCAGGGAAAACAGTTTAGGAATAAACATATATAAAATGGTCCCCTGCCAAAAGTAATACGGTTTGAGGATTCCATTATCAATAACTCCTTGTCATTACTTTGTGGAGGAAATCAAAGTTGTAATCAAAACACTGGTTTACATAAATAGTGAGACTCAAACCATGGACTTGTTCTACAAAAAGCTTGTTTAAAATGTATAGAAAGTAAAAAAACTTAAATTTGGCTAAATTAATAAAAAATATATACATTTGATTAAATGTTGGCTTAAATTAATTATAACCATTATTGTATGGTTTGTGTGGACACACTTGGAGCAAATTCTGCAAATTCAGAAGAGTCATGTCTTTGGTTTGCTTTTCTTTTTAGTTTAAAACATTTATTAGTCATGTGTCCTGTTTTTCTGCAATATTTACACCTTTTTCCGGCTCTACGCCTATTGGTGTGTTCTGGGTCTCCACTGGATGTTCCCTGAATGGATGCGACACGCCTTTCAATTGCATTAAGTCGCCTGGTAACATATGATAGTTCACCATCATGTGTTCTTCTGTGATGGTGGACTGGGGCAGAATCTAGATTATTTTTTCGCCTTTGTAGTTTAAAACAATCTCTTATCACGTGTCCGAGCTTCCGACAGTAGTTACACCCTTATTTCAATTCTACAATCGGTTGTAGGTTGAATCGCTGCTATGTGTGTTTTATTAATCTGGCGTTGTTCCATTCCCTTCACCCAGGTTACTATTGCATTGAAAGTATTCCTGGGTGGATTAGCACCTAAACTGAGTGCTTGTTGTACTAACGGGCCAGCATTATTTTTTAATTGCTCCAGAAGAATGTAATGATCTCTGGTTGGATCACTAATGCCAGAATATTCTCTGAAAGTTATCCAGAGGCGTTCAGCATAAGTTTCAAACAGTTCTTCGCCCTGTTTAATGTTCAGGATTCGGCTCCAGTCGGTCGTTATATTATCCCTAATATTTAATAGAGCCTGTTTTAGTCTGTTTAGAACCTGGGCGTTAGTTTCACCTGCTGCACTCTCCATGATCGATCCATTACGGAGATCATCAGGAACCTTTGTGATTAATTCTCCTGGAATGGTGGAAAGCGTGATCTGCCAAATGTCACGTAACTCTAAAGCAAAGATGTTGGCTTGCCACATTAAATTGTTCCAATAGGGCTCGAAGGGGCCAGTTCTGGGAAATGCCCCAACCTTATCACAGTATGCCAAGCATTCTGAAAAGTTCAGTTGCCTTCTAACATCAAACCTTTCGCCATTGTGTCCGGTCATTGTTTTAATTACCGCGATATGATTTTGGGCTGTATCTTTAGATCGCGTCCAGATGGGGCTACCTGAGTTATTTTCAATTTTTTGAAATTCAGCGTTAAGTTGCCTATTTGGACCTTCTATGCGAGCGAGGGTTGGTGTGGAGGTCTGAGCTATCTCATCTGTTCCAACTGATATTGAATCCACAGTTGAATACAAGCGAGCAGCGTCATGTGCACCTTTTTCGCGGTCTTTATCTAAATTGCCATTGGCTGCGAAAATTTTGTCATCCCCCATGACCCTTTGTTTTGGAAAGTGCTGTTTAAGGGCCGAAATAGGGACTCCAACATTATTACAACACGTTTCGAGGGTTGCAGCGTAATTTTGATGATTTTGTAACGCGGTTTTTATGGCTGTTAGTTTTTGGTCAAATGCTTTTGTTTGTGAAGCCCAACTTTGTTTGTCATATTCAAAGCCATTGATTTGAGCTCTTTGGCTCTTTATTAATTCGCACCGCTGATCCTCAGTGTCCTGTAACGCCTGTATTTCGATTTTACATTCTGCTACAATGGTTTCACTATCTCTGTATAATAAAAATCCGATAGCAGATAAAAGACGGTGGCGCTTAATTTTGGATTTACCTAGTGAATTCACAAATTTATTAGTTGTTGCTAATTTATGCCCGGTAGTGTAATACCACTGATACATTTTCTCAGGGCTGGCTGTTAATTTAAGGCCTTCAGCATATAATTGGACTAACGTTTGCTGAACTTCAGTTTCCCAGTCAGAAATAAAATCTCCCTGTTCCGCTTTGTTCTTTCCCTGTTCCATTATAGATGTAGATGTAAATATAAATGTAAATTTTAGCAACAGAATTAAAACTTGACTCGCTGAAAAGCGGGCTTGTGGACTTAAGAGATTTAAGAGCTATACTGGTTTAAGAGCTGAGAGAGACTATGAGTTTTTCTGAGGAGAGGGTTCTAATTGCGACAGTTCATTAACATAATCATGTCGGATTGTGACCGACAGGCTTTTAACTTAAAAGTTAGATTTTAATATCATGTCAGACTGTGTCTGACGGGTTCTGTCTTAAAGGTAAAGACTATTATTGCTAAGTAATTTCTCACATCAGAAATAAATAAAATTCTGTAATCAATGGGTGTCATAAAAATATTAATAATTAATATTTTATCACGTCGAGGTCACCATAAACTGTAGGACTTTTGAATATTAGTATTATATTAATGAAGTCCTCCGCGTCCCATTACCAAATATCGGAAAATAGGAGACGGTCGAAGGTTAATGCTTGTTTGTTTAATTAAAATATCTGACTCCAAAGATATGTTTTAAATGGTAACTTTAGTTACACGAGTGCACTTTTGTACTAACAGGTTAATTCTTCCTAATGGTTAAGCCTTAAAGTATCTGACTCAGAGGTATTTTATAAGCGTGCAGAAATCTTAATTCTGTCAGAGGCTTCTCTAATACATGGACAGAAACTATATTGACATGTGGATCATAAAATAATTTTTATATCCCTCAGAGGTCAATCTTATATTTGCTTATATTTCACCATTTAACAAGAGATATATTAGCCTTTGATTTCGGTAACAAAGTTTATTTACGAGTAAACAGTAGGATTAATAAAGATTACAATACAAAGTTACAAGGATTCTACTTACACAAATCGCAACTGTTTAATGGAAATGAGTTGTCCAAACTCAATAATGCCTTTTATCCTCTCTCCCCAGAAAAACCATGAAGTCCTCTCAGCCTCACCTCATGTGGAAGCTTCCTAAAAGCTCCCTCCAAAACCTCTATCCTTGTGTGTGTTACATACTTGTATATAAGCTTCTAACTTCTTTAAAGTTTCCGCCCAGGTCATTTAAATGTAAAAAGTTCAGGTATCAGATGGAAACATGTGTCAGCTGTAACAACAGTACAAATCATTCATTTTACTTTGATTTGATCATCACTTTGGGGTCCCTATTGTCCCTGTAAAAGTTGCTTTGCTAGAGCTCACTGATGAGTGAGAATCAATTGTCCTTTCTTTCTGTTTGAGATAATCTCATCACCTGTTTGTGGCTCTTGAGTATCTGCATCGTAAAAGCTGGCAAAGTCACATGTTTATAAGAAACAATTTGTATCAGTAATCTGTACCAGGTATAAATATACTGTATAATACTTTACAACATAATGTACGTTTTTTACAGATAATCACCTTAACGAGAGGATTGTATAAATACCAAACATGACATAGTGCAAATCATTATTAATACATAATTATTATTCATTCAATACAGCACAAGTTTCCTTATTTCTACAATATAGCAGGACAATATATTTATATAGCACATTTGCAAAAAAATTAAATAAATAAATTAAAAATAGGCGGCACGGTGACTTAGTGGTTAGCACGTTCACCTCCCAGCACTAAGGATTCCCGGTTCGAATCCATATCTGGGTGGAGTTTCCATGTTCTCCCCGTGTCTGCGTAGGTTTCCTCCGAGTTCTCCGGTTTCCTCCCACAGTACAAAAACATGGATCAAGTCATTTTGAGTTCTCCAAATTGCTCCATTTAGAGTGTGTGTGTGTGTGTGAGTGAGTGTGTTCCCAGCGATAGGTTGGCGCCCTGTCCTGGGTGTGTCTGCCCAGCGCCCGAAACGTTCTTCCCTGGATGGGCATGGGGAACCCCACCGCGACCCTAATAGAGGATAAAAGCGGAAGATAATGAATGAATGAATGAATGAATGAATAAATATTTATATAGCATTTTTTATGATAATACATTGTCTTAAAACAGCTTTACAGTGTTCTAAGCCTGAACCCCAAAAAGCAAGCTGAAGTGACAGTGGAAAGGAAAGACTCTCTGGTGTTTGTTGCACTTAAAAGAAGTGAGGACCAAGACTCAGTGGGGCACTCATTGGGGCAGTATTTACAGTGTAAGAGAACTTGTTACAGATACAGTGAATTTAATCAATTACCCATTAAAACCACATGGCATTTAATAGATAAATAGATAGAATAGTTAAAGTGATTCAATTCACTCAATTCACTCAATAGAATTCAGATTCTGTCCATCAGTGTGTAATTTTATTTTTATTCTTAAGAGCAAGTCAAAGAAGCACTTAAGAAAAGAAGAAAGTCAGAGAGTTATAAAATGTAGAGTTGTAGATCTGTTCTATAGAGAAAATGGAAAGAACAACAAAGTGACCGTGAATATAGTTTTATCATCAACAGGGCACTTGGAAACTCGAGGAAAATGTCAGGAAGAGGTTTGACGAAAGGCTACAAGAAAATTTAAACCTATGTGTTCCTGCACAGTTAATGTCAGTCATCCTATTTATCAGGGCATTTAGTCAGTCAGTTCTTGTAATATAAAAAAAATAAGATTTTACCAACAAATCTTTTTTATAGAGAAAATAAAAAAACACCAATATGTGTACCCATGACAGTGAGTATAGTTTCACAGACTTTGTCAGGAAGAGGTCTGTTTGACGATAGGGTGTTTCTTACTGCACAGTTTTTGTTAGTTGTCCTAGTTATCAGTTTGTCTTTGTCATCCTAGTTATCAGGGCTTTCATTATATTGCAGAACCAGTCAAAAGTTTAGACACCCTTTTTTGCTCCTCTCTTTTTCCACGTTATTCTTCGCGGTTCTACAATTACAGACTGTACTCCATCTGTTTGTGGACTACATTACATACTGTGTTAGTCCTCTTTACTTTGTTCTCTAATGGTCAGAACCCCAATAATAGCACCACAAAACAGGTATTATTTGGTTGGTGCATTATTCCTATCCCAGCAGTGTCACTGAGATGTTTAAATGAAACTACTGCTGCACTAAAACCCCCTCTCTGCATCAGTGTCACTGCAGAATTGACAATAAACAATACACCATCCAAATTATAGTTTGTCTCTTCAAAATAATATACATTTTAATTTAATTCAAAGAGAATGGGAACAATAGAAACTAAAACATTTTTCTCCTTTATCATCTTCAGAATGTGTTCCATATTACAGGCAATGCAAGTAAATGAAGCATTCATAAACGGCACATGCATATCCAACATCGTTCAGGTCTGAACGCATACATTAGTTACGCGTGCCAATGGCTCCCTCTTGTGGACAATCATGTTAACCATTGGCAAGTAACTTATGAAATCGTGTATATGTGCACTGTATTATATATTATTTAATCAATGATATTTAAATGTATCTTTGGTAATCATGTTATGTAGGTGTGTTTTGCAATTAAGTAAGTATAGTTCTACAAAATGTCATGTGCTTAAACATATTCAGACTGTGATTACTAGTAGTGTCCGCTTGCATTAAGTAGTCGCTTCAGGTGTCTCTCGTGTTGGAATTTATTAAACATAAAAAGACATGAATTGCATTATTTGTAAGGTTTTTGTTGTACTTCGTAATGCTCTTTATTTCTGTAATGACATTTACTATTTCACATAGTTCAAACAACTGCTGAATGACTGCAGGGAACAGAGTGAATGGTCATTTGCAGAATGAGCGTCTATAATTGTAGGAATGTCCAGTTGTGGGATGATCATGGCAAAGTCTAGGGATGTCCGATCACAGGGTGAGCTGTAGACTTAGAGACTTTTTTAAATGTAATGATATGACTGGGGCTCAGGAAGTCCCCACCATATATGGAAGGTCCATTTACACTCATCCACACACAGAAGGACATCCCACATAAGGATTAAATACCGAAGCAGGATCTTTGAGAATTCAGAGCTCTCTCATCAATCGCAGTTGTCTGCCATTGATGATTTTTCCTGTACACTTGTTTGTCTATTCAGTAAAACGCATCAAGTTCTTTTGGAACAAAGCCGCCGACTTATGACTTTTATTGGAACATAACACTCACTTATACGAAAACCGTGTTTACGGGCAAGCACTGATTTGATGTCTTTATATTGCAAGCCAATCACAAAATAAAACTCAATAAAACTTTTCCACAGATGAACGTTCTCCATTGTGATCGTTTATTGTTGTTGACCCAGAAACTGACCTGAAAGTACATCAATTTATAATAAACTATGGCGAGATCTTGCAATAAATATAAATATAACTATTGTGAGATCTCGCAAAACTTTTTGCGAGATCTCGCAAAAGTATTGTGAGATCTCGCGAAAGTTTTGCGAGATCTCGTTAGTTATATTTATATATTATTTCTTTCATGTCACTTTAGGGGCTCCGTACAGTCCAGTTATCTTGACAATTCTCTACAATGCAATTCTGACCAGAACACAAGACTTTTCATTCTGAAATGTTTCTAATAAAATTGAAGTGTATTCAATTAATAGCATTTTTTTTGTTAAATTAATTTTTCAATTATTTCGTAGGTGATTCAATGTTTGAAGAATTGAGTGTTCCTTCAATGATTCCCGAGAAAGTACAACAATTGCAACATCCGATAATTTGCAATAGTCCAAAGAACGATTTGGTTACTGAACCTGCTTCTACATCAAATGATGCACAAGAAGATCCATCGTCTTCTGTGATTGGAAAGAACCTACGACTCATGCCAAAACCTGGTAAGCTTCTAATAGAACCAAAATTGTTCTTCTTGTTGCCATGTTAATGTTTTACACTGGTTTGTATGTGATCTTATTTTAGCAAAATGATATGCAATTGTGGTGGGGGGAGTTGGTGGTGATGTACCTGCATTTCAGTCTGAGTGCATAATCAGATGATTAAATATCAGATCTCATTATCTTCCGCTTATTCCACTTCTAGAGTAGCAGGGGAAGTTCCCCATGCCAATTCAGGGAAGAATGCATCGGGTGCTTGCCAGATACACCCAGGACCAATTTATTACTGGGCACACACTATCACACAGACACACACACTCTAATGGGGCAATTTAGACTGGTTAATTCACATTGATTCCATGTTTTTTGGACTGTGGGCTGAAACCAGAGAACCTGGAGACAACTCATGGAGAACATGGAAACTCCACCAGATATGAATTTGAACCGTGATCCCTTGTGCTGAGAGGCACACTAAGCTACTTTGCCACCCCACATTTAAAAATTGGTTTGCCAATGTGATCAGAAGTTCCTGAATAGTTAAGTTAACTTTTAAGATAAATTGATTTGCAAGAGGATTCTCTTAATAAGAGAATATTAAGTGTGAAACATTTATATAAATGTTTTACTTTACAATAATGAATTTATGGGTTAATGTAATATTATTATTATTATTATTATTATTATTAATATTTGTTTTGTACAATTTTAGAATAATAAAAAGAAGTACCATGCAAATGTTTAAGATTCTAATTTATCCTTTATGCCTTTTATCAAAGTCAGATATTTTTACTTTATATTTACTTTGTCCCAACATTCAGCAAACACTGGACTGCTTTGTGCAGCTGCCTAGCACTTTGAGAATTAAAGTAATGTATGCCCACAAATTGTACAAGGCTCTATGAAAATAACAAAATTTAAATGGCAAACCATGTGGAATAGTGGTTCCGCACCGTGCCGCCCTTATTCCTAATCTCCTAATTATCTAAAATGGCACTAATAATAGAACACACATTCTGGTTGAGAGTACAGCATTAATCATCAAGAAATAAAAATGTTTTGCAGGCTGACAGTATAAAGACTACTTTAGATAAAGAATAAGGAACTAACTAACATAGCCAGAACTTATTAACAAGTCTACATTTAAAACATCTGTTATAAACTGGACATGGCAGCTCATTGTTTAGGGTGGGGGGCTATTAGTTTATATCTTTGGGGTTCAAAGTCTGAATCCCACAAAAGTTGTCAGTGTGCTGACCCTCACTGCTCCAGGGTAGGTGTTTCATTCACTGTGCTCTGACAGTTTCAGTCATCGGGTTGGAAGTCTTGTGAGTCACTTTGGATAAAAGCTATAAAATGAAAAAGTAAAGTCAGACTTACTGATTGCCGTAACATAATGACGTAATGATCAGATATTTCAAAAGAACACAAACAAACAAGTAAAACACAGCAACTAATTTATTTTAATTTGCTGTTAAGGTGGGTTTTTGCGAACTTATCAAGGATAGGAATTTATGTTTTTAAACTGCTTTCTATGTAAGTTAATATTGTTGAACAAGGCTAATTTTAATTTGTGAAATTAAATAATAACTGAGTAAAATATATTTAAATAATTATTTTGGAATAATGGAAGATATAGAACAACAAGAAAGAATTCAAGAAAGGCACAGTGTGTGTGTGTGTGTGTGTGTGTGTGTGTTTTAAGTAAAATATTACTGATGCCATTAAAGGTCATTAAATTCCATAACATAAAAAACACAAAATGTTTACTTTGGAATGTGGCTGTTAACCCTTTGCACTCAGGGTATAAGTTTTGAACTTGGCACAGCTCTCACATCATACATGGTTTTTCTCAAGTTAAGTTTTTCTTCTTTGCTTCCCCAGACAAAACTATATAATTTTAGAGTGAAAAAACAGTGCCTGCAAAAACATATTTGTGAATTGTCTTACTGCTGGGCCACAGTTTTAGAGTTGCCGTTTCCGGTGTAAGCACTGAGGCTCAGCAGACACATATTATTGCCAAATTTTGACATGAATGCTGGGGGTAGGGAGGAGACCAGAACTTAATTTTACTGACCTGACCAGTTAAAATCTAAAACCGGGCTTAATCATTTTAATTTTTGCAGTCCATCAAAACATCAAACATAGGAAAGTGAATGTAGAACCTCACATTACTGCTGTGTAATTTACAGCTATAAATATTAAAACATGGTACTTCCACACCCATTAGAAATGAGCATCTTGAGAATGTTCCGGAAACAGTTGATTTAGTGTTACTTCCTTGAAATAACTCCTTCTTTAAACCTCCCTCTCTTTGTGTGAAAAACACCTGGAGAAATATCTACAGCAACAGCTTTTATTATGACCTTTATGACTTTATGACCCTAAGTGCAACTGGAGCATGATGATGGATATTGCATAGAGTTTGTGGTAGACAAGTAGACAACATTTAATTTGAACAGAACTTGTGTGCATGGTTGATTTTGAAGTTAGATTTGAAATAATTGATTTAGCAAGTTGCAAACGGGGTGGCTGCAATTTAAAACTAGCAAACAATTGGTCGAGCCTTATTTCAGGAATAAGGAGTGCTGATAAGAGGAATGTTGCATCTCTCCAGGAAATTATTGGAATCTCTCTGCATAAAAGTACTGTTTTATAGTAGAGCTGTATTATTTTTGGTAGAGGTTCCTGAGGACATTACCAGACAAGTCTGGACACATCTAAGTGCTGGAATGAGAATAATGCACCAACCAAATAATACATCCTCTGTGGTGCTACTATTGGGGTCCCAACCATTAGAGACCAGAGAAAAGGGTACTTGCACAGTATGTACTGTAGTTCACAAACAGATGAAATACAAAGTCTATCTTTACGGCAAGTGGGACTGATGCAATGGACAATAAGTGCAGCAAAGTGTGCCCAAACTTTTGATTGGTACTATATGCATTGTTCTTTATATAAGATAAGTGTGAATTTCAGACCTCAGGTCCAGATGTTTTACTGAGTACACACAACAGTAAGATATTGAGATATTTGTATGTTTTACAATTCAGCCATCAGTTTTGGGCCTTTATGAGGTGCTAACTGCTCAAAAGGGAGAATCTGTTCTTCACAGAAACAAATCTGTCCAAGTTTTATGTCGCTCCTTTGTACACATTGTCCTTTATAAGACGACAGCAACTTTATGTAAGTGTTTCCACATTTGCTGCATTTTGTCTAAACTATAAGAGGGAAAAAGGACAGTCCGTCATCTGGCATATGCTATATAGGCAGTTTGAAGCAAAGCTGCGATGATGAAATGGCCTGGATTGACCCTGCTAGCATGCACATTTTTAGTTTTAAGGCGCCTCTTGGTCTTATGCAGACAGTAACATGACACAGACCTCGGTTCTGGATATGGCCCAGCATCTCCTCTGCTTTTTCTGTTCATGTTTACTCTCACTGTGAGGAAATTCTCTTTAGCAGGACTGCTCATCACTGTACTGTGTTTTTAGCCCCCGCCGGAACTCTTTTCTTCATTTGACTGTCTGAAATTGTTAACAGGAAGACAAAACTAAGATGGACTGATGTTATAAGGAAGCAGATTGTCTTTTAAGCACCCTTTCCAGATTGTTCACTGTCATCTGTCATTTACTGTCAGGGAAAGCAAAGCAGTGTCAGGTTGTCTGGCTTATGGACACCTTCTTTTTATTTAAAAACAGTACAGTGAATGCTTGCAATTAGCACTGAAAATATGGCTTTACTTAGTGATTTAATTTACTTCATGTTTATTACTGTCTCTATGCTGTCAAGCACTGGAATTTTTGGGAGAATAATTGTAAACAGTTTTCAGTGTTATGTGGTTTTGCCAAATTGCAGAGATTGTTTAGAATAAAATATATACCAAAAGAGATTCAATAAAGATCATGCATTTAAAGGGCTTTTTACTTAAACTTTAGTTGTTGAAATACTGGCAGTAAAATCGCAAAATTAAAATAATCTTAGTTTAACAATTTTCTTTCATCAGCAATGAGAATGAAGCAGCTGGCACATTGCCAGGCAGGAAAAGACCATTCTTTCATTATTGCTTCAAACAGGATGTCTGTGTGTAAACTTTTGCTGTCAGGGCCTGGCTATGGCCCAAAGATGATGGCGGTGGGAGGGAGTTGAAGTAACCTGCATTAGTATATAACAACTTATTAAATTAGTAAAGGAAAAGCCACTTTCTTCTGCACATGATTGAACTGGAAATGTTTGTAGGGAGTTTAAATAAAGCTACAATAGTCTGCATTTTAATGTTACAGATGGTTGGGAGACACTGGAAGTAGATCATAGTTAGACTTAAAATTATCTTGGAAATAGTATCTGGAATAAGTTTGAATAAAGTCATAAAGGCCCAAAACTGATGGCTGAATTGTAAAACATACAAATATATCTCACTATCTTACTGTTGTGTGTACTCAGAAAAAAAAACATCTGGACCTGATGTCTGAAATTCACACTTATGTTATATAAAGAACAATGCATACAGTACCAATCAAAAGTTTGGGCACACTTTCTTTTTGCTGCACTTATTGTCCATTGCATCAGTCCCACTTGCCGTAAAGATGGACTTTGTAGTTCATCTGTTTGTGAACTACAGTACATACTGTGCAAGTACCCTTTTCTCTGGTCTCTAATGGTCAGGACCCCAATAGTAGCACCACAGAGGAGGTATTATTTGGTTGGTGCATTATTCTCATTCATGTGCTGGGGCTCCAGGTTTGAATCCCAATCTGGGTGGATTTTCCCCCACGACCCTAGTAATAATGAATTAAAAAATCCTCTTGTGTAAGCATAGTGGGCAAAATAGTAAAATAGCTAGATCTCATTGACTAATGTTAAGATATTGAGTTTACCATCCAGAGAAAATCCCACTGCTCTCTAAAAAGAACATTGCTGCCCATCTGCAGTTTGTTAAAGATCACATGGACAATCCAGAAGTATCATGGTTTGGGTCTGATTTGTTGCATCTGGGCATGATGGCTTGCCATAATTATAGGAACAATGACTTCTTAATTATGCCAGCAAATTCTATAGCAAAATAGATTTGTCTGATTGTGGCCTGGTGGAAATGATTTTATAACCTTTTCCATTCTGATGAGAAACAAACCTTCATTTGAGGGTCTCTGAAATCTTCTGTTATGAAGATCAGATTTTGAGAAAACCAGGCTCTTTAAATAAAACAAGGCACCCAATCACATCTGTCATAACATTCATTGTGAACACCAGAATCTAATTCCACCAAGTGATCTGCTAAAGGTACACAGATTTCCGTAATATATAGTTGTCCACAGCTGATAATTTTGCCTCATTTATTTAGTTTGTTGCTTCCTATCTACATTTAGGACTTATATAAAATGTTAGTCAGCTATAATCACACATCTAAATGATTAACTTTGATTACACACAATATATTTCCAACATCTGTATAAAGCTACATAAATGCATACTCTATATACCTGTTTTTTAAATTAATGCCACAGCCTGCTTTTGTATTACTAAAAGATTATTACTTTTTACATACTTTTTATTATTCTGTCCATTTGTATTTGCTTTTGTGTTTCAGCTCAAACAAATGTGGAAAAATATTATACTTGGTCTTTGTTTTTTAAATAAATGATCCAGGAATTGTCCCTGCTTGTCTCCACCCCAACTCTAAATATAATATTCTATTTCATAGTTCAATTGACTGAGTTCTTGACGCTTGAATATTACCAAAATAAAATGTTAAAGCCGTTACTATACAAAAAATATTGCTTTATGTGGTGCATGACATTCTTACCACCTACTGCCAAGATATATTTGTTTATTTATTTTTTCCCCTCCTCATACAAGCCAGGAATCAGTTTGTCATTAAGGTTGCCTCAGGGCTTAACAGGAGCAGCTTCCCTTTATATAAGCCTGAGAGGTCTGAAAGCCCTGCATGCAGCAGAAGCCTGTGAACAGAGTCCATGTTGTTTTACAGCCCCTGCTACAATGATGTCATGTTGTCAGAGGTGGGGAAAATGAGTTCCACCTACATGGAAGAACCAGATCCCGTTATTCACTACAGCAAGCTAAATGGCACATTTGGCACAGAAATGGGGCTTTTGCAGATTCCACACGTGTGCTCACCATGTGGTTCCCTTATGTATGAACAGACCATCTTGCAGTACTTAAAAAATCTGCTGGGAGAACTATGGCGAAAGTGAGTGTTTGAAAGCACGTAAGGAGAGGCATGCAGACACAGCCTTGCTGCTGCTCGACATGCAGCATTTACAAACATTCTCTCACACCTAGCTCCAAATGTAAGATTCACACAGGATCTTCTGGTTATAACAGACTGCATTGCTCCGAGGAAAATACCAGCTACTTTTATTATAATGGTCTTGAAACCACAATTGCTATATTATGTCTGGAATGTTTTTTTGACTCTTAAATTTGCTTGTAGAATTTAATTTCTTACTGGACTATTTCTTATAAAATAGTTTCTTGGTTATGTAGTTATAGAGTTTAGTTGCTGGTTGTATGTATGTGTGTGGGTGTGTGTGTATGTATTGGAATTAACTTTATTAAAAAAAAACATTCAGAAATGTCTTTAGTGACTGTGAGCTGATTGCATGTAGCCAATAAAACGCCTTTGATTTAAACCCTGTAACTGAAATAGAGTAGATGTGCAGAGTGGTGCAGCAGTTTGTGCTACCGCCTCACAGTGTGATGGTCCCAGTTTTAGTTCTTGGTCAAGGCAAACAAGAGTTCTATTTGTGTAAGTCTGCATGTCCTCCTCGTGCCATAGTTTTCTCCCACATTCCAAAGACAGGAAATACTTTTAACTGTTCAAAAATTGGCAATTCCTACTTGAAAAGATTTTGTTTACAGCTTAAAACCATCAAATGATGTAAAACATGTTGCTGTTTATAAAAGACCAGTGGAAAAATAGTTTATTATATGCTTGATGAAATACAAACCCTGTAAAATGGAGGATATTTTAGTCAGCACTCATTTATACAGTTTGATTATTAGAATTTTATTTTAGGTATAATTATGAGGTTCAACTCTGGGCTCTTTGTCACTACAATTCATAAAAAACACATCACATAATGTTTCAACAAAGTTGTTACAATTTATCTAAAATAATGTTGCCTTCCCCAATTCTTTTATTGTAATTTCAAGACCTTTGCACTGATTCTAAGAACAAAACCCTAAAATGTCCTAGTTGAAGCTATGGAAAGCTGTACATTAAATAATAAAGTTTTGCATCAATATTATACTATGTAATGTTTTAAAGCAAAATACATTTTTAAAATGTCATGCTTTTAAATGTACATTGTTTTTAAATAATAAATAAATAATTGTATTGCACAGAAAAAAATGTGTGTGTTAATGAACTGAGTGTGAGCTAATTAGCTAAGTCATCAGAACATTTAGATAGAACATTTTACAACTTACAGTAAAAAAATAACAAAAAGAAATATAAGAATAACAGACATTTATGAATTTGGTTTCACCCCTTTTCCAGAGGGCGATTATAATGGCAAAAGGATTTAGTTTTTCCACCTCGTGGATTGCAGGTTCTTGGTTTGAAACTTTGGTGAAAATTATGATGTGTATATGTGACCTGAATGGAACTCTTATGTGACTCAGCATGTCCTCCATGTGCCTGTGTGGGTTTAATTCAGGGACTCTCGTTTTCTTCAGTAGCCGATGACTTCCTGATGTTAACTCTAAAGTCTCAATGAGCAAATATACGAATGTATACCCAAAAAGAAACCGTCGCTGGAAATTATCAGCAAAAACTGATATTCCCTCACCCCACACATGACCTGTGACCTCAGATTGGTTGGTGTACCAAACTGACAAAGATTTCTTTTTTTGTGTTATCTTAGGCCTGGGAGCAGACCCAAACCGGCCTCCTTGTCGTAAAGCTAAAGATATCCGAAAAGAAAGAAGACTGCAGAAGGAACAACAGAAGCAGAAAGATGGAAGCAACCCATCAAATCAAAACACTTCTGCATCAACTATAGTCTCTGTTCAGCCCAAAACTTTGGAGGATTATATCTCAGAGCCACTACCCGAGGATGCTTTGCATCGCCTAGAGGTAAGAATTTACACTGTACTTGTGTATTTTTTTTGCAGGTTATTCATAAACCAAGACTGTGAATAACAAAACAATATTTTTTTAAAACCTGCCTTTATGAACAAGACCAATATCTTAAAATCTTTTGCTGTTATGCATTTAAATCTATTTCTGCTTGCACTGCAGTTGCTTGGGTGAGGTCAATATAGATTTACGTTTGTGCTTTATAAGTAATGCTGTATATAAAAGCTAACTATTTTCCTTTTTTTAGACCCAAAGGCAGAGTCATCTCTAACTTAACCAATCTTCCTTTATTGATTCAATTGTGTCCAGTAGGTCATCCAATTTCCTTAAGTGTGTAGCAGGACAATGACTACCTGTAAGACGATTACTCCATACTGTTGGAGTTTCCATTACAAGCTCCAAGATAAGTGCTGCTAATTTAGAAATGGCACAGAGTCTCTATATAGAGCTCTTATTACTAAATAGTTATTTTTTTAAAGTAACATATTTATGTCCCTTCAAGAGCCAATAGGAAGAATTGTTTTGTCACATAACCCCATACTGGTACCTTAAGTTATAAGCCAGATTTCTGGCAATTGTTCACATTGACACATTATAATGGTTTTAAAGTGCAGTCCCTCTGGTGTTTTAGTATTGTCCCATCCTTCACTGGCAGAACTCAAGTGCTGGAGTTCCTGTTGCTGCGTGATCTATTCCACACTTCCTTTGCAGGTCTCCACTCACTTTGTCATTGGTCTGTTTGGAAGTTGGCTTAAAGTCATTAAGTCTAGAGAGAGCTGAATGAAGAGGACATGCAGTACCAGCATCTTAATGAGATGTACAAGTTATTAACCCTACATATACTGCACTTTATCACAATAAGCAAATACAGCAAAGGTGTTTAGTGCAGAGTGATACTAATTTTAAGCTAGGGTAATGTTATGCAAAGATGTTGGCAGGATTTCTAAAAATTTGCTGTCATCTATGTAAGGATGGGTATTATAGAGATTTTCTACATACTAGAAAACTGTGGATTGCATATGTAGGTATCTGGTGCAGTGCTGTCATATACTAGACCTACGTTCTTTATTAACAGATTTATTGCAGTCCAATCTAAAGTGTTAAACACAACTGTTTGGTTCAGTGGATTATACTGGCCTTGGAAACATCTTAGCAGGCAATTAGGATTGTCCCACTTTTTATTTCCTTCAGGGACACATCTGCAAATTGGCAGTGTGGCTTTTTTGTCTTAACCTTCTGTTTGACAGTCAACAAGTTATGTAAAAAGAAGCAGGGTGCTGAGAAGTAGGGGACTGTGAACTTTGTTGGGGTGTTTATGATTGTGTAAAGTGTGTTAGCTGTAAAGCTTTCTGTTTAAAGTCATGGCCAATAAAGTTTTTTTTTTTGAGTTTTAGTATTGCCTGTGACACTAAGGCTTTATATATGACCTAAAACCTTACGGCTGAATTCCTTCGGGATGAATAAAGTATTCTATCTATTTATATCAAATAAAAAATATTAATGACAATTATAGGGAGTAAATTGTTACTTGTATGACATGGCCAACATGACTTTGAACTTAAAAATAATAATGAATTAATAATGAAATTTTAAATGGTTAAAGAAATTAAATGTAAGTTTGTTTAATCTAATAAACATTAATGACACTGATGTCTTTGATCAGGATTTTTTTTAAGTGCAAAGAAGTATGAGACCATATCACTTCTTACTTTCTGCTAACCTGAATCAGGTTATATTTTTATTGATTTTGGTTTCAGCATTACAAACCAAAAAGCTAAGTCAAAATGTCATATGTCATTTCACACAGAATGCCCAAATGAACAGGACAAAATTACTGGCATATTTAATGTAGCAAAAAAAAAGGATTTTAATCATGCATTGCTTCTTTAATATGTTTTTTGGCAAGTTTAAGGTGTTGCCAAAAAAAGAAAAAAAAAAGAACATAGGATTGTCTAATTATGTGACAACTTACATTACATAAAATCTTAAAATAAAATGAAAATACAGAATTGTTTGAATTCTGGCCGAAGTACTTTTAACAACGTCCAGGATGCAGACACAAGGTTTAACACTGTCTGATATTCTGTGTGAAATCATATAAGATATTTCTTCATTTTTGCAGGGTTTTTTTGTGTAGCTTGTGCAGACTAAACAACGTGAATAACAACATGTTTGTAATTGTAACAGTGTTCTGGCAAAGTGGTGCATTTTCTGAAAATGCAGGGGTGTCTATGTTATTGACATTGATTTGTACATTTTAAAGTATTTGCTACTTGTGATATCCTCTCAGCACTAGGGATTCCCGGTTCGAATCCCCATCTGGGTGGAGTTTCCATGTTCTCCCCGTGTCCGCGTGGGTTTCCTCCGGGTTCTCCGGTTTCCTCCCACAGTCCAAAAACATGGATCAAGTCAATTGAGTTCTCCAAATTGCCCCATAGAGTGTGTTTGTGTGTGTGTCTGTGTGTGTGAGTTTGTGCCCAGCGATAGATTGGCGCCCTGTCCTGGGTGTATCTGCCCAGCGCCCGAAACATTCTCCCCTGGATGGGCATGGGGAACCCCCCCGCGACCCTAAAATAGGATAAAGTGGAAGATAATGAATGAATGAATAAAACAGATATATGAGTAGAAAAAGTATGTGAACCTTTAGACTAAGCAGGTACTTTGAGGGTGAAATAGAGTGTTTTTCATTCACTAAGTTAACAATCATCTGTGAGATCCATAATTGAATTGAACAAGCCGGGATCTATCAATATCAGCTATTTACAATACATGGTACTATATCACGGCATTAAAAAAAGGAGGACCTTAAAGTATGTCTATCTGTCTATGGGTTGCATTTCAAAAATAACACTGTTTATGCAGCAAGAATACAACCCTCAAACTAAAGGTTATCCTATCAAAGAATGATTAAAAAGGTAAATGTTTTTAAATGGTGGAAACCCATCAACATAACAGAGATAAATCTGTGTTGAATTGGGCTAAAATTCTTCCAGGCCAATGTTTAGGACCATTCAACAATAACCACTAAGCCACCGTGCCATATATATATGTATGTATATATATATATATATATGTATGTATATATATATATATATATATATATATATATATATATATATATATATATATATATATATATATATATATATATATATATATATATATATGTGTGTGTGTGTGTTTGTGTATGTATGTATGTGTGTATATATATATATAATATATATATATATATATATATATATGTGTGTGTGTCATATTTAACAGATTTTATTGATATTAAAAACTGGTATTAAATGCTTGAGCTACTTTCACTCATCAAATAAAATCCATAATAGTCTGTCTTTCCTTGGTTTGGGTATTATTAAAATGTGCCTCCAGGGAGCAGTGTAGGTACGCTGGAATTCTTTTGCGTGCAGACTTTTTTTTTTTTTTTGCTATTGGCATTTCTCAAGACTTATTTTGTCCTTGCCCTCTCATTCTTTTAGCTTACTTAAATTTTGGAAACCTAAGCATTGTTTTGACAGAGAAAGCTTACTGTATCATTGTTACTTCCTCTGTTCTTAATCAAACACCTGATATTTTTAGAGAACAACCAGACTACTGTGAAAATGATACTTATAATACACTAACTATGAAGAAGTTTACTTCAGTTGGTACTGTTTTTATTTGCTGCAGTTTGATGGTTAACATTTAGGCTTAAAAAGAGCTTTCATAAGTTTTTCAGACTTGATCTGACTTAAGGGTGGCACAGTGGCTTAGTGGTTAGCATGTTCGTCTCTCAGCACTAGGGATTCCCGGTTCGAATCCCAATCTGAGTGGAGTTTCAATATTCTCCCCGTGTCCGCGTGGGTTTCTTCCAGGAACTGGGGACCTTTTGGTTGCGAGACTGCTTTTTTTTTTTTAACTGCAAGCCTACGGCTACCTCAATGTAGGTGATGCAACAAGATAAGCACATAAATCATTAAACACAGAACTGTTTAAAAAGAATAAATGTTGTAGGTTGGCAACTTCATGACTTTTAATTCAAATATTGTTGTTAATGTGAAGAAACCCACTAAATTTACAGAGCTACAGCAGTTTTAACTTTGGTATAAGTTTAAATTCCTCCTAGCTGATGTTAAGGATTTATCAACAATTACTGGAAACATTTTGTTGCACTCGTGATTGCGCTATTTTTAAACACACTAGTGTGAACTTAAAGTTGCCAAGTTATCATGTTTATACTGTATTTTTTTATCATGAAGTTAGTCTGAAATTAACAGTACTGTGTGAATGTAAACAGTCTGGATAATATAAAGTCAACAGGAAGTATCCAACAGATTGCATCCTGGTACACACATTATAAAGTGATAAATCTTCAGCCTGCTTTTAACAACTGTAAGTTACAATAGACATATTGTTGTAAAGTTAATACCTTTATTATTAGAATAGCATGTTAGGACAATTAGATACTAAAGCATTTCCGAGTTTCATACTGCTATTAAAAATGTAATTTAAAAGCCAGATGACTACTATAAAATGTTTCAGCTCTGTTATTACTCGATTATATTAAAACAGATCTTGTACTACTTTTCATTGAATTAGTTATCAGTAAGGTAATATTATCCCTCATTTTATTTTAAAAAGTAGCTTGCTAAATATTGTTTAAACTGGTGATGTAATATATATTTTTTTAAAATGATGATTAATTAAAGCTGATTCTTTTCTTGGTCTCACCCAACCAACTGTTCTATTGTGTCTATATTTTCCTGATGTAATAGTGTATATTATATTGCTGTATATGCGTGTGCCACTTTTATTTTCTTTCTAAAATATTTTTCTCCAATTGTCAAATCTTTGTTCCAATGTTTGCAGTAACCTTTTAAGCATGATTTCTTTTTAAAGGTGAGGCTAGTGCGCGCCACACCACCCAGTCCACAGTTCAAAGCTTCTTTTGACGTCTCTTACCAAGTGTACAAACTCTACCAGATGGTTGTTCACCATGACCCACCTGAAAAACCTAGCGAGAGCCAGGTTAGAGGTTGTGCTTCTTTTACCAGGCATGGGGGGGGGGGATAAAACCTGTCAGCTGAGCATACATGATATGGCCTCCCTCAAGCTTTAGGCTAAAGTTTGTTAATAGAAATCTATTAGTAGATATTGATTAGTAATGCAGTTTGACTATCAGGCTTTTAAATCTTTCTGTAGCCTGATATTTCGTTGCACTAACGCAGATAAAATTTGTCTATATGAATTTTAGGTTTCACTTGTGTGGAAATCCCTTTCTTTAGTAGACTTGATCTAATTGAATTTCTGACAGTCTATGAGTCTATGTATGTGTATATACAGTCTATATTACTATATTCTCTCTGTATATGTTTCCATGCCATCTGTGCTGTTATTTTAAAGTACTACATTACATACTGAATGATTTAACTAACAGCTTAGCCAAATATCAAAGTTCTTTACTTTGATATTTGATATTAGTTTAATATAAAGAATATTATTAAATGCTCACATATCTATTAGTAATAGAAATGTAATGATTTGATTTTACCTCTTGGAAATAAGAATAGGTAAATGACAATATTACATGTACTATCGGATTTTTTTAACTATAACAAACATGTCTGAGGATTTTTTTTCTGTGTTTAGAGTTTGAATACATAAGTTTAAAGCTTCATACAGTCCCCCTTGTTACTGTTGGTCACGGTAGTGTTGAATAGTTGGTTAACAAGATCAAAATGAGGTGGTAGGCTTTTAAAAATGTAATAACCTCAACACTTAAGTCTTATTGAGCTTGTTTAAGATTAAATGGGTAGAAGTAGAAGACCAAGCAGCCTACAGTTGTAGCACATATTTGGAAACTTTTGCTTGCATGTTAGAATTTTCATTAAAAAATCCTAACTGCATTTTAGAAAGAATGTCTTGATTTTGTTCTGTTGTTATGTCTGCTCAAGTTGGCTACTTTGAGTTCAAAATGTAGATTAATTTTAAGTACAATTTACAGAGACATAGCAATAAAAACTGGAAGAATTGGGGTGTGCTAACACTTTTGGTGGTTAGGGTATTTGTTTATCCGGACTTAACATTGACGCATTCTTTCTGGTAGGTATGTATTTTAGAATGCGTGTCAGAACTAGAATTGGCAGGAACATGACTATTGAGTGTTATATTCATAAGTAAACAGTATGCTGTACATTTTTAAAAACTTTTTAGACCAGTGCTTGCTTACACCTTAAAACAGGATTTTTTTTAAACATTAGCATTAACATGTGTGTGTTGCTTCATAGATTTTATGATGTAATTAACAGACATTTTTTTCAATCATTGTTCTTTCAAAGACCTGGTTTCCTATCTCTGTGGAGAGTGTGTGAAAGTGGAGAAGTTCAAACTTTATTTTTTTGTACTTATTATGAGTTAGGTGTGAACCTGTGATTGTGGATTTGATTCTGGAGAGTTTTGTATTGTATTTATACAACAAGACATTTTACACATTGCAAGATATTTGGGGTGAGAAGGTTTGTGCTTAAAATGGCACCTCGTGGACCAGATAAATGGAATGTTCAGTGGCAATTACCATTTACTGGAATTACCACTCAAACGAGCCTTTGTTTAAGGTGATCACTTATTTTTTTGGGATGGTTTGGACATTTACACCGCCAGTAGGCATGCTGATCTGACATAAGCTCGGTGGTGGTTTATTTGTGGTCTTGTATCCTATAGAGAATTATTTTATTTTATTGATTTTTCGGTTTATGGTTTGCAATGTATTCCAGAAATTCAAAAATGCTGCCTTTAAAACAATTTTGTTTTCCCAAATAATGAATATGCCTCTAACAATTAATTTTGCTTTTTGTAAGCTGCCTAAAATTGTGTACTAACAGTGCATAAAGTTTTCAGTTTTAAGAATTGAGACAATTATTAAGGAAGTCATTCAATTGAAACATCCGTTGTTTGTTAACCTCAGATTAAGAATTACAAAGTAAATGACTTATATTAGGCTTTTTACAGGATATGTTTGGATTACATATCTTTGGTGGAGGAGGGAAGTGTGAAAGATCTTTCTTTAAAATCCAGATCTGGGTGAACTTACAAGGTCATGTATTGTTTTTAAGATAAATGTTAATGTGCATTCACTTTTTCCGATATGATATCTTTTTATTTCCTTTTCTGTGAGGTTTTTGAACAAAGTAGATACTGGAAGCAAATAAATGTTTGAGCCAGGAAGTATTGTATATGCATTTTACAGGGTTTTAAGTTTTAAGTAAAAGATAGAATAACCTTTTTAATGGAAACTGAATATGCAAGACTAAGAATTTAGGCAAGACTAAAACCATGAGGAAAATGACTGAGAATTGAGGGTTTATTTTGTTAGTGTGCCAGTGAGCTAGAGAATGAATTCAATGAGAATGGGACAAGTTGTAGAAAAAGAGGAAGGAAATGAGAAAACTACTCCCATACATAGTTGGTACAGTGTTTCTACAGGTGTCCTGGTAAAATTGGGAGGCTGTTAGTCTAAAGTTGTTTGAGCTGTACCGCAGGTATTTTACCTCCAGCTCCTTTGACAGGCCATTACAATAAACATCCATCATCTTTTTGCTGTTGGTCTGTTTGCAGACAGGCTTCATCAGCGATTCAGCTTGTTATGTTATGCTTTCTTCCTCAAATGGAATTTCCATTGCAGCTAATGGGAATTCTGTCCTTCTTTATAATCCCGCGCATATAGAAAATCTTTATATCCAAATTCAAATATTAATATTCAAATCTTTTTTTTAGTCCAACAGTCTAAAATCAAAGCTCAGTTAAGTAGCTTTTAGCTTTATTTACGCTTTGCCCGGCAACATTCAAGTAAGCAAAAAAACTTGTTTTGAAATCTAACTAAAAAATAAAATAAAACTAGAATAACAAATTAAAAAAGTAACTAGTTTCTTGATCTACTACAGTATAATAATGTTATGCTTGAATATCAGTTATGAGTCTGAATTGCTCTTCACATGATCATTGATAGTTCACCCCTTTTTAGTTATTATTTTGTAACCTTTTCAAGTCATTTTTGGGTCCTCAAAATGTTCACATGTATTTTCATCCAAAGTTGCTAAGTATTTTTTGGATAACATCTTGTCTGGAAGACTGAAGTCTTGAACATTTCTGTACAACCTTCTCATTGGCACATCCCATAGATATATAAAAGATTAGGATGTAGTGGTTGCCAGATAAAATATAAAAATTATTACTCCTGCTCCTAGAGCCAGAGTTTCACAATCGAAACCTGATGAAGTGGTGTCGTCCCGTGCCATTAGGAAAGAACAATCTGTTTATGGATTTACCTTGGTATTTGGTATATACAGCTTTAAAAAGTACAAATCATAATGATTTTGATTAATTTAATCATTTAATCATATTACATGACACATATGTGGAAGAAGATTTCTGCCACCTATGTATTAGGCAATTTATTATCCAGGAGCTGACCAGCGCACTAGCCTCCCCATCAGATGTCTTTTGTTTCCCTCTAGTTCATATATGTAAACGTAGTTCCACATTAAATGGTGTAATCACTTTCACAAATATTGCCAAGTGGAAAGAAATGACCAGTCATTTGTCAGTTTAAAGATAAATGTAATGTTAAAAAACAACAATTAAGAATTAATTTGTCTGTCTCTGTTTGTGTTTGTCTGTGTGTTTGTCTGTGTGTTTGTGCTTGCGTGCGTACATGCATAAATAGCAAATAAAATCTGCGTTGTGTACATTTTCATGTGCACCATCGCTATTAATTCATGGACATTGGTTTACATTCCTTACTCCCATTTTCCCGCCTTTCCTTCTCTAACAATTCCTTCGTTCCTGCTGCCCTTGAAGGTGAGGCTAGTGCCCGTCAGCTTTGAGGACCCTGACTTCTTGGAGTCTTACAAGCAGTCTTCAGAGCTGTTTGCCTGTTACCAGATGGCCATTCATGCTGACGCTCCATCCGAATGTGACGAAGCCCAGGTACAACTGACTGTTTCCCCACACACACGATCTTATATCATGGTTCTTGCATCGCTAGATAGCCTCAGCAGTTGGATGCAAGCCTTGTAGGTTTTTCAGTACAGTTCAGTAGTCTTATATCGGTGAAGATTCATCTGATGGGCAGACAGCATTTGTAATATGTCCCCATTTGTCTTGTCATCATCATGTTGAAGTTTAATTGGTTTGTGATTTTTGCCACCAGTTGTATCATACCTAAGCACCTGCACTAAATTTGGCTGTGGCTAGAAAAAGAATTGTGGTCTTAATTAGTCTTCACCTTCTCTCTTCAGCACCCAATTGATCTGATTCAGGAAAAGTGATATCGTAAAATAAATGAATAAATAAACTTAAATTATTTTATCGAAATGTAAGGATGACAAATTGTAATTGGGTTTCATCTGCATTTCTTCTTGTGTTTTTTTATTTATTTAGATAATGACTGTGAGTGAGTTTTTTGCTTAAAATAAGTATTGCCACAGTGGGCTTCATTTTAATATTATTATTATTATTATTATTATTACTATTTTTATTTATTTATTTATTTTTTTTTTTTGGTACTCTCTTATTCATTTGATCATTTCCCCAGTTAGTAATAACCTAAAAAATTTTAAGTATAACTACTAATTATACTTATTTTTTGTATTCTTTTATTAAGTATAATAATAATTATACCTTATTATACTTATTAATTGATTAAATGATTATAATAAAATATTGTATCATAATAATGAGCAAATCTAAATTAAGGAACATGTACATTTTTGTTCTCATATGCATTAAATCTTAAGTAAATTGATGTATAGTAGTGAATGGCTGATGCCAGCCTGTTAAAACTATGAGAAACTGGTATCCTAAACCAAACTTCATTTTTTTTAAACAAAAACGCATTGTGCGAAAAAGACAAGAAGTTACCTGTATTAAGGTGTTTTTATCCCCTTTGGGCTGGAAACAGATTTGGTTTTGCCAAGTGGGATCAACGAATTAGTAAATAACATACAGCATCCTATAAAATGTGGGAATGAATGCTAAATAAGTCTCCTGTCTCACCAAGATTCTTTCCTGGTGCCATAACAAAACACCCTTTACAGCAGAAAAGAGTGTGTGTGTGTGTGTGTGTGTGTGTGTGTGTGTGTGTGTGTGTGTGTGTGTTAGCTAGCTCAACTCTACCTAGTGTTTATGATCTAAGTGGAACAAGCACTAACTTTTAAAAGTCTGGGGCAAGACCTGAGGGGTGTATGAGCAAGCTCAACAGATTTTCAAGAAAGTTGGATACACTAAACCAGACCATTTTGATTTGCTTGCCATGTGTAACACTGAGTTCAGTTCTGGCTTACTAATGCTACTGAGCACTCATGTTCCATTTTTCTTGGTTCACTTCACTGCAGTGGACAAACTTTGGACTCTTCTTGTAGGTTTTTCACAATTATTTCTACATTTTGATTAACCCTTTTTAATCAGTACACATTCAGTTTAAATTGTTTTAATTTTTGATTTGTTTTATTTAAAAATACTGTTTATTGGAATTTGCTGTTTTACGGGATTTGTTTTATGTTTGATTAGAGTTTTTAGTGGTTATTACAGCTTAATGAATAAGAATGACTATTTGAAAATAAATAGTATTATAATTAAATATAATATAAAAATATAATTATAATTAATATATAACAAGTTAATACAGCTACATTAATAGTACATAATTGTGTGTGTGTGTGTGTGTATGTGTATATATATATATATATATATATATATATATATATATATATATATATATATATATATATATATATATATATATATATAATTCTCATAAATCTCAAAATGGCTTTATAGTAATGTTGTCAATCAACTGCCTTTTAGCATTTCTAAATGTATACTTCTACAGACAGTGTATCACAGCTTTCTGTATATGCACTCTTTACTGACTGTATCACACTGGAACATAAAACATAATGTGGTTTGCTCATGCCCAGACTGCTCATTTAATGTGCATGCTATAATATGGTCACTATAATGGGTGTGTAAACTTGTTAATGTAAGCAAACCAAAATTCGGTCATTTAGCAGACACCTTCATCCAAAGTGACCTACTGGTATCCCAGTTTGATGGATGAGGTTAGAACACAAGGTCAATGTCAGCAATGATGCAGCATTCCCTTAAGCAATGAGGGTTAGGGGCCTTGCTTTAGAAACTACATTGATAATAGGGTCTTAATCCCACAACCTTCAGATTGACAGCCCTACTCCCTAACCACTGAGCTACCACACCCTAAATATCCATCCATCCATCTATCCATTATCTTCCACTTTATCCTCTACTGGGGTCGCGGGGGGGGGGTTCTCCATGCCCATCCAGTGGAGAAAGTTTCGGGTGCTGGGCAGATACACCCAGGAGAGGGTGCCAATCTATTGTTGGGCACACACTCACTCACACAGACACACACAGAGACACACTCTATATGGGGCAATTTAGTGAATTCAATTGACCTTGATCCGTGTTTTTGGACTGTGGGAGGAAACTGGAGAACCCCGAGGAAACCCACGTGGATACAGGGAGAATATGGAAACTCGAACTCGAGAATATGGATTCGAACCGGGAAGCGAACCGGGAGGCGAACGTGCTACCCTTTAATCCACCGTGCTGCCCATTTTCCTAAATATTACACAAAAAAATAATTTATAATCCAGATTGGGTGGTTATCAGGTTTGATTATACTAAAGTGTAGCTGTTTTTTCTTTTGTTTTTTCTTTTCTACGTTGTTTTGGATAAACACATTTGCTAAATGTAAATGCAAACATCTTGAATAGGCTGGGGTGTCTAAATATTTGCCAAATGTTTGTATAACTATTAAACTGATTTACAAACTGAACACATGTTAATTAGTAGTGCTTAATGTCTTTTTTTTACCTTAATCATTTTACACCTGCAATATGTGCTAATCTGGTCTTCAAATAAAATATATGAAAAAATTCCAGGAGGTAAGATTAATTACTGAATACATTGTGCTATGGTTGGCTCTGTTCAGACACAAAAGCACTAACACAAATGTGTGTTATTGACCAAAAATTTGTTTAATTGAACCCTTAAGCTGTAAGTGCTGTAATAAACATTGATTCAAGCTGCTTTAGCAGAAGTTACTCACATTCCTGTAGTCTGGCTTCATAAGTTTTTAAGTCATCGGACATTACTGTGTATCATTATAGTTCTTTTACAGTCATGTGCCTGGCATTGTATTTTTTAGTCTATGGAGTAATTGCATTGGTACACACACACACACACACACACACACACACACACACACACACACAGTACCCCTAAAATGATAGCTTAAACATTTTAAAACTGTCTTTTTCATGGTCGGTAAACGGGTAATTGGATAAGACTTCCATTAGCAAAGTGTGTGTGTGTGTGTGTGTGTGTGTGTGTGTGTGTGTGTGTGTGTGTGTAAGAGAGAAGGAGAAGAGAGGAAAAGACCTTTCTCCTGTCTGACTCTCTTAATATTTTGCAGTCAGGCCAACAAGCCAAGGGGCTGATATGAATCCTTCAGGCGCCTGTTGTAGACTTTTGTCCACGCACACACACACACACAGATCTACATATAAAAGAGAAGAGTGATTTTTCTAAAAATTGTTATTTGTGGTTTATTGGAAGTGTGTGTACTTTTTGCGATGCTGATGCCTGTTTCTTGTTGTGATTACCACTCTGCTCAGCGGGCTTTGTGCTTAGTCACACCTCATACATCACAAATGTTTCTGGAATACCATGTGTGTGTATCCAGCCATGCACGAGTTCTTTGGTTACAAACGTAAGCCGAACGTAATACTGTCCCTGTTTTTCATTTAGGCTGTCATGTGAGCTAAACGTAAACACATGCTTCAAGGGTTACTTTGCTATCTGCATTAAAAGAGCATAAAACTTTGAGAGGATCTAAGTTCAACTCTACAATGGACTGCATGAATATACAACCATAACCTGTTTAGTTTTTGGCTAAGTTTGGACATTTCTTTTTATTGCCATTCACATTTTTCTCAGCTGATTAGCTGATAATTTATTGTTATCAGATTAGTGTCGATTTATTGTTGTGTAGTTGAGAATCAGGCTGTGAACATAAATGGCAGATTATATAATTATAGATTCACTGTAGGTTAAAGCATTGCACATTTAAATTGCTTAAACAATCAAGATGTGCTACATTAAATAAAGTAATCAGGGAGGCCATGTCTGTTATGCTTCAGTATGTGGTAACAGTTACATTTAAGTCTTATTCTCATATTTATTTATTTATTTATTTATTTATTATTTTGCCTTCTTTATTCTTTTTTCTAACAAGTTCTGCTTTTCTCTTGCTCTTTTTTTGCAGTTTAAGAGGTTCCTTTGTGATTCACCACTAGAGGTAATTTTTTTTCTTTGTATGTCATATCTGCAGCCTTTCAATGCAAAATGATGTAATGCCACTAATGTAATGATCTAATATCTACAATTGGATGCATGTTAGACAGTTCAGGGAACTCACTGTTTTTCTGATGGAACTCACAATGTTGTTTCTCACAGTGGTAAAATCTGTTCCTAGTCTAGCCAAAGAATAAAGCTGGAAAATGGGGGCTTGTCAAAATGTGCACAAATGCACACAAAAGGGAGGAAAACAAATAGGGAGTTAACCCAATTTTAAGTGGAAGCAGGTGGAAAACAACTGTCTGTTCTGTCTGCCCCTTGTGTCCTACACTTGCCAAGAGGATGGATAGAGTTAAGCCAACATTCCATCATTAATATGTTTACATTTACTTGTGTAATGAGACTCCTATCAGTTTGTGGTAGATATTTTAATAAATAGTTTAAACAAAATACTTAGTAGGTTTGTTGGTTTATTTAAAGTTTAAATAAGTAAAATCACGCTCATTCTGTCTGATTTTTACATCAAGAACCTGGCTGCTTTCTAATCAACATGAAGAAGAAAAGCCTGCCCGAGCGCTAAATATCCAATTCATCCAACAAATAAGTTGAGACAGAGGTAAAATCAGGACTGAAAAACTTATAGTTGAGCTGTCCTGGCAGTTCTACAATTTACAGTTTAAGTGGTAAAAGGTGAGCTTATTAAAGTGGAGCGAAGGAGACGACTTAACTTAATGCAGAAAATCAAAAAAATATTGAGCTAGGTAAAAAAAGTGTAAGTTTGCAAGGTTTGTAAAAATCCCACAATCTGATCTCTTGGTTAATGTGTTGCTGCTACACCTGTGCATGCTACTTGGACTTACAGTCTGTTTCTGCTCAAATTTGTTTAATGACTTTTATTACCCTGTGATATGTTTATCCTTGGGGTAAATGCTTGTCAAATGTGCTGCTGTGTAATTAGTTATCGAGGTTTTATGAACATCGGGTACCACTTTTGTAATCACTTTCCTAGTTTAGTTCCCACACACACACACACACACACACACACACACACACACTTATACACAACAAACAACGCACACACTTATGCATGCACACAGTTTCTGACATTAATGTCACTGCTCTTTACTCAATTTCTTTTGTAAACAAACACAACGTGATCAACGTGGCTAATGCTGCTCCGCTGCACTATTCACATATAAAACTAGTGAAAACACATATAAAAGATCATAGTGTTTATATATATATATATATATATATATATATATATATATATATATATATATATATATATATATATATATATATATATATATATATATATATATATATATATGACTGACATATTGTGGCACCTCGTAAAAGCAAAACATTGTACTTATGCAGTTATGTGATTATGTTTTGCTTGCTGAGCCACTACAGCCTCCAGATGGTGATGGTAGTGCTGATTTGTTTTTGTTATAAAAGTTTTAAGAGATGAGCAAAAATAAAGATGGAGAAACATGATGAACAGGCAGTATGCCAGTTCATTCTGTTGTTCTCCATGGTTTAGGCTTGGACATGCACTAATAAGTTCATTAATGCATTATTGGGAGGAAATACAAGAGCTAAGAGAAAACCCATGCAGGCACAGGGAGGACATTTGTTCAGCCCTGGGAATAGAACCAAGGACCTTCTTGCTATAAGACTGCCACTCCGGGTGATATCTGCTATCCACTTAGTAGATATCATGATATCTTCTTTTGTTGTTAAAAAGTCTATAAATGTAATGTCATTTAGTACCATATTGAAAGGTGACAGCTTGTCTTTTTTTGAGGTCTTGTTAATCATGTACATTTACATTTACATTTAGTCATTTAGCAGACTCTTTTATCCAAAGCGACTTACAAATGAGAACACCACAAGTCAGAAGCCATGGAGAAAACCAACTATACTGTAAATTCATCAAACCTGATTGTTATTCGATGCTGCGCCCCCCCCCCTTTTTTTTATTATTTTTTTAATTTATTTTTATTTTTTTGATGATTGGCGGCAATCATCACTGGAGCGAAGTGAACGAGTCGGAGTGTATTTTGAAAAGATGGAGTGAAGGTAGGAGGGGGAAGATCCAGAAATGGTTCAGTATGCCAGAGTCAGTGACTTGTGCTGAATGCGAGCAGCTACAGGAAGCCAATGGAGGGAAGTGAGTAATGGAGTGACATGAGTTCGCTTAGATAGCCCAGATTCTTAGATAGCCCAGATGAAACTAGGTCACGCCCCCTCCGGAACAATCCCACGTTGAACGCAAGGTGCAAATAGGCAGTAGACCGAAACTAGAACTGAAACCAGTTTTTCTATATACAGTTATAGCCTAACTAACCGACAGTAGTTTTAATATCTAGCAACAAGAACGCCCAAACAGACTTTTCAATTTAACAACGATTAGGATAAAATATGGGTATTACCGTGACTCTAGGGGTGCCGACGCGCAGATCTACGATGTAAAACAGGTAATTCAAAGTTACAGCAGTTACTTCCTACACAAACGCCTGACTTGTTCAATGTAGATGTAGATGAACTCTTTTTAGATGGACTGGTTTACACAGTGATATGTGTGTGTGTGTGTATATATATATATATATATATATATATATATATATATATATATATATATATATATATATATATATATATATACACACACTCACCGGCCACTTTATTAGGTACACCATTCTAGTAACGGGTTGGACCCCCTTTTGCCTTCCGAACTGCCTCAATTCTTCGTGGCATAGATTCAACAAGGTGCTGGAAGCATTCCTCAGAGAGTTTGGTCCATATTGACATGATGGCATCACACAGTTGCCGCAGATTTGTCGGCTGCACATCCATGATGCGAATCCCCCATTCCATCACATCCCAAAGATGCTCTATTGGATTGAGATCTGGTGACTGTGGAGGCCATTTGAGTACAGTGAACTCATTGTCATGTTCAAGAAACCAGTCTGAGAGGATTCCAGCTTTATGACATGGCGCATTATCCTGCTGAAAGTAGCCATCAGATGTTGGGTACATTGTGGTCATAAAGGGATGGACATGGTCAGCAACAATACTCAGGTAGGTTGTGGCGTTGCAACGATGCTCAATTGGTACCAAGGGGCCCAAAGAGTGCCAAGAAAATATTCCCCACACCATGACACCACCACCACCAGCCTGAACCGTTGATACAAGGCAGGATGGATCCATGCTTTCATGTTGTTGACGCCAAATTCTGACCCTACCATCCGAATGTCGCAGCAGAAATCGAGACTCATCAGACCAGGCAACGTTTTTCCAATCTTCTATTGTCCAATTTCGATGAGCTTGTGCAAATTGTAGCCTCAGTTTCCTGTTCTTAGCTGAAAGGAGTGGCATCCGGTGTGGTCTTCTGCTGCTTTAGCCCATCTGCCTCAAAGTTCGACGTACTGTGCGTTCAGAGATGCTCTTCTGCCTATCTTGGTTGTAACGGGTGGCCATTTGAGTCACTGTTGCCTTTCTATCAGCTCGAACCAGTCTGGCCATTCTCCTCTGACCTCTGGCATCAACAAGGCATTTCCGCCCACAGAACTGCCGCTCACTGGATGTTTTTTCTTTTTCGGACCATTCTCTGTAAACCCTAGAGATGGTTGTGCGTGAAAATCCCAGTAGATCAGCAGTTTCTGAAATACTCAGACCAGCCCTTCTGGCACCAACAACCATGCCACGTTCAAAGGCACTCAAATCACCTTTCTTCCCCATACTGATGCTCGGTTTGAACTGCAGGAGATTGTCTTGACCATGTCTACATGCCTAAATGCACTGAGTTGCCGCCATGTGATTGGCTGATTAGAAATTAAGTGTTAACGAGCAGTTGGACAGGTGTACCTAATAAAGTGCCGGTGAGTGTATATATATATTCACTCACTCACTCACTCACTCACACACACACATATATGCGCCTCTTTTCATGGCTTCGCTGCTGGGCTACATAGCTCTCAGTCTGCTTTACCACGCAACTTCTATTAGGGTGCTAAATTTTAAATGCTTGTTTTGCTGTCATCTTGTGCTAGTCTATATTAAAGCTATTTCCCACCGCTAGCTCACAGTGGTTTTTATGAAAAAATTAATTTCCACAGCCAATGCAGTTCAGTGCTATGCAGTGGTCTGGATTGAACCGTGACAAAATGTTCCACCTGTACTTTTGTTCCTTGTACTTTTGCAAACTATAACATGGGTGCAAGCTTTTAATTTTCCCATGTACTTATTTTTTATCTTCAGTCTCCTTAGATTTGGTTGGTTTACCCATATTTATTAATCATTTGTTTAATGTGATCCATGAATGAGGGCCAATAAAAATACAATATAGAAAATACCTTGTTTTATTTCATTTAACCGTTAATGCAACACAGAAGTCAAGTTTCTGCTGAGCGGCAGCGAGCTTCTACACATACAAACTTCAATGTGTGCCATTTTTCTTTTTACTCAGGGAATAATGTTTTTAAATGACATTTCTTCTTTGTAATTCATGCTGTTCTGTGTAACAGTGCATTTCCAGAACATCTTTCAGCATTTTCAAAAATGTGTACTAGGTATTTACTTTTGGGTAAATAGTCACAAGTGGTGGGGTGATACAGTTCAAATAAAGATTTTTGACGTTAATTAAATAAAGTGTTTCATGCCTTACTCTGAGTCAAATGGAAAAAATTAAAAGTGGTGTGTGCGTGTTGGGTGAAGGCCGTTTCAGTTCAAGCATTCCCAGTTTGTTGGAATATAAACTGATATCACATGTCATATTTATGATGTGATATAAGTTATTAATTTGTATATTTCTTACTTTTAATAATTGCCTTTTTACTTTATTTGTAAATGTTTAATTAGAAATGAAAGTCAGATATGTGTACACAATGTTGGGGTGTCTTTCTGGAATTGTTTAGCTAATTTAATATTATGTTATGGCTCTGGCTACAGAAATAATATCTACCTTAGCTTTTACTTATGCTTTCTTTCTAGCTTCTGTGTTAGCAACAAAGACAGACAAAGAGAACCAAGACAGCATATGGTAGTAATTTAGGTGCTGTTTAGTGTCCCAGTCTTTTCATCACCCCAGTCTGTTTCTTATGTATGTTTTTTTTTGTTTTTCACAGTGGCTAAAGTGCAGCTATTTGGCTGTCCATTGAGGTGCTGCTCAGGTCAATGTGTCACAGTTTCTCCCCAGTGAGGTTATGACTATGAAAACACTGGCTGTATATTTAAACATACCAGATTTTTTGTCAGGATCCAAGAATGTTTGACAGAGACAATTGTATTAACGTTAAATTACCTTAAAAATTTAAGTAACTTCCAAATTAAATTAAACAAAAAAAGCATCTAAATGTCTCAAGTCTCTCAAAAACTAATATTTGGATACATATAGAGTAAACAGGAAAATAATAACAATAAATACAGGGATTTAATTTTTTGGTTACTTACTGTATGTTTCATATTTCCTCAGGAAATCTAAATATTCCTTTGCATATTTCTTACTTTTGTTTCTAAAGTAAGAATTTTCCATTTTTAAACTTGTTTGGGGAAAAAAGCTAATTAATGTGCTTTTAATGGGTTACTACTTTTTAAAAAATGAATGCAAAGATGGTTATTATTTTTTTCTTAATATATAAAGATGGAGATTTCAAACAGATCTGTTTTCTTATACGTTAAGATTTTTTCCGTATTGTCAGACTTTTGTATGCTCTCAAAATAATCATTTTCCACTAGTGTTTGCACATTAGATCATTTTTTTTATGGTTGCTGTCTTGTACATTCTAACACAATCCTGAATCAATTCAGGATAATGCATGGCTCATACATCAAATGGATACAAAAAAAAACCTTTAAATGCATTCTTTTTCATCTTTTGTTACATTGATCATATTAATTATATTTTGTATTCCTTTCATATTAATATTTTTAATGTGTATGTATTATGACCACACTATGGATTTTGATGGCAGCTGGCATGTCTGTGTATGTTATGTGACTTGATTTATGTCATATCACAGCTTACTTTGATTCAAGTCTTCGTATTTTTATGCTATGCTCTAGGATATATTGAACATTTTATTGTCCAAATTTGCCTCCATTTGCCCATATTTTCTATGTAAATATATTGCAGCATTACTCTAAAACCCTTTGAATAATGTTTGTTCCAATGCTTTAAAAGATTTTCCTGACTTCCTTTAGAACCATAGCCTCATCCACATTTTTTTTAGTTTACAAATTATTAACAAATCAAGTCTAATCTGGCTGGCATCCATCACTGGTTGTTCAAATATGAAACTGCCTTTGTTCCTAAAGAAGTCTATCAGCTCTGAGATTATGGAAATTGGAAACTTTTTCTTCTAAAAGTTGGTAGGCTTTTAATCTGGACAAATATGTACTGTCTGGATATTTTATGACCAATTGTTGGTTCTGGATAAAAGAGGTTTCGACCATATTATAAATGCGGCAGTAGCAGTTTCACTAAAATCTTAAATATGTAAACATGCTTGCAATTATATGTAGGTATATAAAACATATATGATCCAAAGCATTGTTTGTTTAGACATTAAATCTTTAGTTCGCTGTTTAGGGATTTTAAACATTTTTTTATGTTGAAGCTGTTCCAATGAGTCATTGGCTGTGTCAGCACCAGCATAAATAATTGCCTATTTACAGCACACAATCTTTTTCTTTTTATTACGCTTCCTTTCAAATGTCCCTTGTGAAAATGATGTTCGTATATTGGGAATACTAGAATCATAAAAAAAGTATTTATTTTTACTTTGTATTTGTGTTTGGAAGCAGTGGCATCTTTTTACACCCTTACTGGAGTCGGCGGCAATTTGTTATGTGTTTGTGTGTTTGATATTGCTGGCATTGGCATTGTGAGTCTCTAGAGATATGAGATTATTAAGATAACAAGTTCATTCCAACATGTCTAACTTAATCCAGATGTAATGGGGGAGTGGAAAAGATTTTGTTACTAACACTGACCAATGATTTGCCTACTCACCAGTCAGCTCAGAGGGTACAATGTAACTGAAATGTTTACGAAGCTTCCTCCAACTGAGAGACTGCAAGATTATTCCAATGAGGTTTATATTCTATTGTGAAATGTGTGTGAAACATACTTAGTACAAAGCAGGCTTTAAATTTCAGGCTTTAAATAATATAATTAAATATTAGTAAGAATACTGTTTTACAAGTATATTCTGTAGCAGAGGTTAGAATTTAGGTTTACAGTTCACGTGGAAAAAGGTTTGGAATCAAGCATAGATGTGCACAGTCCTAGCTTAGCTCACATTTGGTAACTATTACAGGGCTACTATACACACATTTGTATACCACACTTATCACACACATGTTTTCATGGGATTACAGCAAATAATTTACAGGGTTTTTTTTTTCCAAACAAAAGTGTGTTCAGTTTATTCTCCCAAAAAATAAACTGTGGACTCAATGTAGCCGGTTAAAGTAGTCTTTTGCTTAAGACTTGACATGACATCAGGGAAAACATATAATGGTTTATGTAAGCTATTAAGTATTATATTGTGTGAAAGTTAAAGGCTTCATATGATCAGTGTTCTCTGTTCTCCGTTACACTGCTTTTCGATTTCTGTTTCACTTAACATATAGATGCATTTTGTAGTTCTATAATCAAAGACTTTAGTCCATCTGTTTCTCTTCATAGTGTAATCCATTAAAAAAGTTCTGTTTTTCTGGTTTCTTAATGTTAGGACCACCTGTTGGTAGTTGACAATGCAGTAGCATTGTAGTGGTGTATTTTACTTCTGAAGTATGTACTTCCAACCAAATATATCAAGCTGTCAACCTCCTGTATGCAGAGAACTGACACGATTCTCTGGTTTTGGTTGTATGATGTGGTGAAATTAGTTGTCTGAGAGTTCAGAGTAAATAGACAATCTCAACCACTTATACCAGTACAATACACACCATTCCCATGTCAGTGTCTATGTAGTGCTGAGTATTTGTAACCACCCAGATAATACTTGATCTGTGGTGGTCCTGATATGAGAATAAAGTAAATTGCAACTTTATGGTATGTAGAAGCAATAAAATTGACAAAGAGGTTTTCCTAATTAAGCAGTGAGTACAAATACAGATTGTAAGATAAATGTTATCTCTGCTGAAAAAAACAAAACTATGATTGTCATAATCAGCTACTCACAGTAAGTATGCTTTTCAGACATTTTTATAGCTGCAAAAAAATTGTTCAAAAAGTCTGCTGCGATTGGTATGAAGTAGATTAGTCATTAATATTTTTTTCTTGTCATTAACTTCCTCTGATTCTTGAAACATTGGCAGCTTCCAGCGGATTTGAGCATTTGTCCAGCTGATGAACTCGAGCTTACTTACAGTGTTCTAAACAAATCCCATTAATTTACTGTCAGTTCTGTGGACTGAAGTGTCTTGTTGAGAGAGGTCACTGGAGAATGGCCAGATTGTTTAGAGCTAACAGAAAGACTTAGATAACCACTTTGTATAATTATTTAGAGCAAAGTGGCCATCTTAAAATGCACAAACCCACAAAACTTAGGATTGGTGTGCTTTAACAGTGAAAACATCACTAGTCATGTACTCTGCAAGTAGGTTTAGGATATTTATGTTTTAATAATAATTAATTAATATTTTAATAATTCCTTCTCTTTTTTCAAAAAGGCAGAGACCTCTCCAGATGGACCAGATGCAGGCTACGGATCATTTCACCAGCAGTACTGGTTGGATGGACGTATTGTGGCCGTTGGTGTTATTGATATCCTGCCCAATTGTGTTTCGTCCGTCTACCTCTATTATCATCCTGACTTTGCCTTCCTATCACTAGGGTCCTACTCTGCTCTCAGGTATTTCTGACTAGGAACAACACACTCTAAACATGTGCAGCCTGGGAATGTACATGGCATTTCAGCACAAACTAAAATAAAATTATTAACATGCTTTATATTAGTTGAGCCTCTGCATTGTACTGGGATTCCTCATCATGGTTCTTTTTTTATTTATTTATTTAATTTTTTTATTGCCATTTTAAAATATTATATATTCACAGTGTAAAGTTTTTCTGAAAAAAACGAGGTGCATAGTCCAACCCAAATGGGGTAAACACAAACCTTCCATAATCAGCTTGCAGGACAATAAACTCTAACATGTCCTTTAAATTATTCAGCCCCTTTAAAAGGCACCAAAATAAAAAAGCACACTATTTAAGTGTAAATGATACTTTAACATTTCCTCTTTTAACCTTATTCACTTGACCAAATAAATTAATAACTTTTGGTAATATTTTAAATGAAATTATTTAAATAAATACAATGCCGGTCAAAAGCCCCATTCTTGCTCCATTGTCCATTGTCTGTTTTCTCCACTTACCATATAGATGGACTCTCTTACTTTCAATTACAGACTTTAGTACATCTGTTTACTTTGTTTTTGTTAGTCCCCTGTTGGTCCCCAGTACCATCACAGGTGGTGTGGTTTGGGTGGTGTATTGTTTATTGTCGGTTCTGCAGTGACACTGATGTGGTGAGAGGGTTTTAGTGCAGCTGTGCTGCTGTTGTTTCATTTAAAAACCTTAGTGACACTGCTGGGATAGGAATAATGCACCAACCAAATAATACCTGCTCTGTGGTGCTACTATTGGGGTCCTAACCATTAGAGAACAACGAGGAAAGGGGACTATCACAGTATGTACTGTAGTGTTCAATTGATGATACAATTTTATATACATGAAGACCTACCTGTAAACACACTGACAGACGGCCAGGCAAACAGGCCCATGGTGAATAAATAGGTAGGTCTAGCTGAGGTCTAACTGAGCGAGATGGAGGGGGCCGTGGACATCTGCATTAGTAAGTATCAAGGATCTTGCATCCACTAGTATATGCAGTGCCATAATTGGCTTGTGTTTAAGTGTCAGCTCATTGAAGAGGAGATAATAGAGGCTTCAGCCTGCTGCCAGATCGGAGGGGGTGGGGTCAGTGGATGTGGGGGAGTGGGATGTTTTGTTTCTTTTTTTCTCTATTTTTCCATTCCCTTTTTGTGAATGGGCCCCTCAGCCTTTCCTGAGTCCCGTCTACCCCTTTCCTCTTCGGTCCCATTCATGGCTTTGCAAGTCTTTGTCACAAGGGGATGGGAACCCAGGAACCTGGCAGCAATCGTCTGACCTTCTAGCACCTTTTTTTTAACATTCCTTTATTTCTCTTGCCTTTCACTTTCTTCATTCCCTTCAAATTTTCTCTATTCCTTTTTTTATATTTGTTTTTGCTTGCTTTTTTATTCATTCTTCCTCACATGCTCACATAAACCTTTATGGCATGTTATATCAAGTGATCAAACTGCTGGACAATTAAATATTATGTACAAAGTAGAAATTATTAGGGTTTCTGAAAATTGTTTATCTGTATATGTTTATTAAACAAGTCCAGATTAATGACCACATATGTCCACAATTAAAAACAAAATGTCAATTATAATGTAATACATACAGTAGAACTAAAGTGTTATGTAAACATGCTTTGTATTGTAATATATATACATTTGGTCATATATCTTGTAATAATCATAGTTACCTAAACTGTCATCTGATTCATGGTATGGTTTAATTTCAAATTGGTTAAATACCATAAATTAAAACTAGCTAAACATTGCTTTGCTTTGCTTGCTGTGTTAAATAAAAGTATAATTGAGATTATGTATATTGTAATAGTATATTGAAATAAATAAAATATCTATAACTTAAAGGTTTAAATAATCAGTGAATATTTTTGAATAATTGAGAATGGGTAAAAACGGTAAAGTGTTTTAGTTTAAAGTCTTATTAAAGTTAAGAAATCATGGTGAAAATTTTGTAAATCTTTGTACGATATCCATCATCTTTTTACTTTTTTACGCATAGTCAAGCTGACCAAATAACATTCTTCTCTCTGTAGGGAGATTGCCTTTACAAGGCTCCTGCAAAAGCAGTCACCAAAGCTGTGTTACTACTACCTGGGCTTTTACATCCACTCCTGCCCCAAGATGCGCTACAAGGTAGGTCACAAACTTTTCACCTACTGTTTTACAGTAGTAAAAACCTGCAGAACCTTGTCTTGTTTGGTAGGAGTTTCCAATTGGAGATGCATGTTAGGTAGCAGAGTTGGTATTCACAGCATTTAAGATGATTAAAATGGGTTAAATTAGAGTGGGTTACCAAAAAATATAAAATTGTTATTGTTGGTAATTTAGTATGAATTTAGCACCCTGTGTATTAGCTAATTCTGAGCTCAGTTGGTTGATATTAGTTATAAGCATAATCTTAAGTCATCACATGTACTAATAATATGCATATCATTAAGCATTGTTAGATGTACAAATTAATGTCTGATTTATAAAACTGTTTTGCTTCAAAATTATATGATGTGATCATATTTGCAAATATATATCAGTATATATATATATATATATATATACATATACATATATATCATGTAGCCAAATGTAATGGAGCTGACACATTCACACTGATGTGTAGTCATGTGCACGGACTTTAATGGTACTGTACACTATGTAGTCCTACATGTAGCATCTAATTACCAAACAGTAACTGCACTGGATCCTAATTAAGGACTAATAAAGAGATTCAATAGCAGATGCAGGTGTGGTAGCTTGTGGATAGAACTAAATGCAACAGAAAGGCCAGGGTTGATTACTGCTGTAGGGACAGTTGTGAATGAGTATTTCAGTGGATCACAACACTCAAACACTCAAATCATCCCATGGGGTTAAATGTAATAATTACTATATTAATTATTTGAATGCCATTCATATGTTTTCCTGATATTTCATTTGAATAATACAATAATTATATTGCCCTTTTTTCATTATATTTGTAGTTCACTTTTATTGTCTTACTTGTTTATTACTTTATTTTAAGATTTTAACATAATGTTTGGCTCCAGCACTGCACTGTTATTTGTATTTACTACGTCACTCCATAATTCCATGGTGCTTACTGGGTCACTGCATGAACATGGAGTTTATGGCAGGCGTTCGCTGGAACTGTAGCTGGTGAATCTGGATGAGCTGTGGTTGTGTTTAAGTTTGAATTCGCTGTGCTGACAGCAGGAGGCTGATGATCACCTGGGATGAAAAGGAACCCTAATGGGGAGAACATATGATGCCTGAAAGGAAAGGGTAGTAAGTATTATTACAGATGTAGGACATGTTGGAGAGCTTTTGACATGCAATGTGCACATTTGAACAGCTGATTCATATATTGGGAGATGACTAGCAATGTGAAGAATGTAAATAAAAGTGATAGACTGGCCAAGAACAGAAATAGAGCAAAACATGCAAACGAGGAGAACTAGAGTAAGCATTAGTGTTTTGTTTGTGACTTGTACTGCTGGTTCTTGTCAGTAAAAGACATTATTCCTTTTGCTGTTATTGACAATATAGTATAGTTAAGGATTATTTAAAAAAAAATGTTACCTTTAGCCAAATTTAAATGTCACCTTTAGGCATTTGTGTTGATATAAAAATAAAAAGGTTAAACAAACAAAAGGAATATTATTGAGGTCTGTACAATAGTTTAATACTTTAAGGCAGGGGTCACCAACCTTTTTGACACTGAGAACTACTTGGAGAATACTAAGTAATATGAGATTTACACATATTTAGGTCGGTAAATTTTGATCTTCCACATTCGGCAGATAGTCACTTTAATAAACTGCTTTTTCATTAAAATCCGCTATTTGTTTCTATAGGTAAGACTACCAGTACAGCTAAATTCACAGCAGAAGACACATTTTATACATGGTCCCTTGCTGGCATGTGCTGCTGCAGATGTAGTTTGTTCTCCATTCAGTTATGATTTATAAAATGCAATTTTAAAAGATTTTGCGACTTGCAAATAACTATGTGAATTTCACAAATATCAGAATGAGTGCATCATTAATATGTCACATATATCAAATTTTCCAAAAAAAACTTGTTGCTGTTCCTGCTTGATTTTCAGATTTTTTTTGGGTATGGTCAAAGGCTTTAATTAGTAAACCACAGTTATGTCATTAATTATAATTACTGTGTAAACTTTGTGTGTTTAATTAAATCAAAATTTCAAACATTTTAATTTTTAAAACTTACAATAATAAGAACACACAGTAGCCATACTCCTTTAATAACAGCTAAACTTTAAACTCGCAGATTCTACAGTTAAGATTGGTGTAACATTAAATTTTATCTGTGAAAGTTAAAATGAGCTGGAAGACCAGTTAAGCTCTCAAAGATTGTTCATTTGCTGGCAATAAAAGTAATTCAAAACCCTCATGTGACTGCCAAGAACTTCTTGGAATGTTTTGCTGACTAAGGAGTTGTTGTGCACCAACTTTAGTTATACAAATGTAATCTTCATAGATGAGTCATAAAAAGGAAACCTCTCTGTGACCTTGTCACAAACGGCAACATTTGGAGTGTAATACAAAACTTCTAATTAAGACTTAACTACTTTTTTGAAGAAGAAAAAAGTGCACTTTATGCAATGAAATCACATGAAGGTGGATGTGTTTTGCTGAGTGTGTGTGTGGAGAGAATGTGCCTGGGACAGGTTTACTCAATCTTAATACCATAGGTTGAAGTCTTCATCACCAGATAAATTGGTAAAGGAGATATAGTCTATAATTTAGAGCTAAGCAATACATCTTTAAGAGCAACTTTTCTTGAATAGATGTGTTCTTGTTCTTGGACATTCTTAGCGTTTCCACAGTGCACATACTGTAAATACAAATAATTCAGTGTATTCCAGATACCAAGGTGCTGGACAATTGGGTGAGGTATAAATTATTTATTTTAACCCGAATAATCTCAAACTTTTCTGGAGTTACTGTAGACTATTGTTATTATCGTGCACTAGATAAAATTATGTTAGATGAAGTTGTTTGCTCTGGCTCCCTGTCAGGTGTCATGATGACACCCACAACACTTAATTTATAATTACTTAAGCTGCCACATGTGGCACTATAGTACCACTCAACTATTTTATGTGTCTCTTATGCCAGAAGAATAAGCTTGATTTTGTATAAACCGTTCTACCTATAAGGGGGAATACCTGGTGCTTTAAAATAGAATGTATCTGCCCTTCATAGGAGTGTGCTGCTCTCATGTAATTAAACACATCTGATAGAAATTTTGGTGTAGTTATTGATTGTTGACTTCTTAAAGCCTATTCTGGAGCAGAAGCAGTCAGGGCTTAAGTGTTTTTCTGTGAATAGCCATGATGACCCATCCTCAGTTAGATCTTAGACTGTCTTATCAGTTCTAGTAAATCTATGTACATTTAGTTACACTTTTTATATGCCCTCTGTCGTATAAAAACCTTATAGGTGTGTTCTTGTATTTAATCAGTTAGATGACAATTAGTTGTGAGTGGGAACCCTGTTTCATTCACAAGCCAGACGTCTGTCAACGTCTGATTTTCACAACAGGTTCGTTGGCGTGTCATGAACAAATGAACTTGGCTGACCAACAAAAATCGCACTGAGTCAGCAAGCTATGTAATAGTTTGTGGGGGTCACAAATAAATGTAGGGAAATCTTTAAGCGACTTAAGGCCTTTCTCTCATTATCTAAATCAATGTTCATATGTCCACCATCAGGAGAACACCAATCAACATTTGTGTGTGTTTTTTGTGGCACTAAGATATCATAAAAGAAATGGATTTCTCCAGAAATGGAGAGCTGGATAAACCATAAGGTTTTTTTATGGACAGATGAAACTAAACTTAAATATTTTGCAAATATAAAAAAATGTCTGGAGAAAAAAAAATATAAAAAAATATTTTTTCATTTTCAATATAACTCAAAATCAAAATATCAAAAATGTTAAAATAACTAATCACATGTGAGATAGTGTTGACTTTCCTCATATTTTATCCAGTGAGAACTGCTGACCTTAAGGATAAAATACAAAAATCATACTAAAAAATAACTATTTATATTGTGGGGACGTAACTATATTTTTATCACTAAATAGGGTGTATGGAGCTTTTTAAGTAATAATATATTACCTGGAAAATGGATTTGATGAGCACATTTATTTTGCACCTCAATTTAGTAAGGAAAATGATAGAGAGTGGGGAAAAAATGCAAAGGATTACTAATAAGAAAAAAAATGCAGTTTGGTGTCATCTATTTTCTAAAACTACCATCATTCTCCGGCTTTACCTGGGCTAAAGGTGTATTTAGTGTGTTCTGAACACCAATGTGAGGCCCTTGAACCACCGAGTTTTACTGGAACCATGTTTTAATGTTAGATGTTATGCAAATTGTGTGCCTTTGGCATTAATCACTTCAATCAAGTGAGTTTGTTTTAAAAACAAGGTTGACCGATAAACAAGCATAATATGCACGGTCAAAAATGGTGGAGGGTCTTGATGTTTTTTTTTTTTTTCTCCAAGCCATGAGATCCTTGTTAAAGTGCATGACATCATCACATACCCAGGTGTTTTATGTAAAGAATGTAAAAATGGGTTGCCATTCCATATTCTAGCAGGGTAATAGTCTAAAGTATATGTTAATATGTTCCTGTAAGTTCCCTAAACTAAAGCCTTTGGAAAACTTTTTGGCCAGGATAAAGATTACCTTAGAATAGTTGATTATCTGGAGAGAAGTAGAACAATATTAAATTCCCATTTTGTGTTCTTTAGCCTTACTAGAGTGAGAAAGTAGAAGATAGTCTAGTTTTATTGGCACATAGAGGTTGTACAAAATATTGTATGTAGAAATGAAAACATAATGTTTTGTTGCATTTAGTGGACAAAAATGTAAACTTAAGGTAATGCACCAGAAAATTATTTCTTATAATTTTATAATATTGTTAACATAATTAAAAAGACTCTCTCTCTCTAATGATCTCTTTATCTGTCTCCAACTAATTATATCTGCAAAAAAAAACAACAGTTTTACAGATAGATTTATTTTTGTTCTCTACTCTACTTTAGTCTGTATTGCTATTTACCTAAAATAAAAGAGTGATGGAGTGAGAAAGAGAGAGTAAGAAAATTAAGCATGCTAGCAGATTAGTTAATACTCCAAGCCTCTCTCTGCTAATCTTGTCTACTGCATATCTTGGATCTTAAATGACCTTCACACTCTTATGTGCCTCTCTTCCTATTAGTCAGAGGTGACAAGGTCAGCCATTTCACACCTCCAAATGCACCCACTTGTAGCTTTTCAAGAATGCTTGAATTGCTCATTAATGCACATCCATACTGTGTTATTGTGGTCTTCTCAATATGCATCTCCATTCCCTGCTGAAATTCCTCTTAGAGCTTTGATTTCAGAGAGGCATCCTCTTTGGCAAAGAGTCCTTGAGAAAAGTCCAGCATCTGCTGTCCCTTTATCAAATCCTGCGTGCCTCTCACAATTGAGCTCTGCTGGAAGGCGCTTAGCAGCTCCAAATAGCTTGCTCAAAAGCTGCTTGCCTCTTTTCTGTCTGCTGTCAGCATAAGGTAGCTTTGTGCCAGCTGAGCACATTTTAACCTGGGGCTTTCTCTGAGTGTTTTCATCATTTGAGAGTGCATCAAAGTTGAGTTCTTCAGATGAAGGCACAGTGATTGAGAAGAGGCTGGGTCTGTAATCCAGACCAGAAAATTTAAAATGATGACTTAAGAAAAAATCTGTCTAGTTAAAGCATGGCACAGAGGATAACAATTCAGCAGCAAGGTCCTGGGTTGTTTCTTGGTTATGGCCAAAGATACTATAGCTCTTGTAAATATTAATGCAAGGATAACAACCTTTAATACCACCAAAAAAAAAAAAAAAAAAAAAAAAACTTAATTAATTAATTAATTAAAACTTAAGTGCAATTTAAGTCAACAACCTTCATCAATTTTAAAAGCTCTGAAAAATATATTAAAATCAAAATGTTTTCAAATTCCATTGGCTACAGTGCAAAGTATTATTAAAAAATACAAGAAGTTCCGCACTGTGGAAAATCTCAGAAGATGTGGTCGGAAGCCAAAAGTGACACCTGTGCTGGCCAGGAGGATCGTGAGAGAGGTGAAGAAAAATCCAAGGATCACCACCAAGGCCATCCTGGTGAATCTGGGCTCTGCTGGTGGCAACATCTCAAGGCAGACTGTCCAACGGAGACTGCACACTGCTGGGTTCCATGGACGCAGACCAAGGAGTACGCCACTTCTCCAGAAAAGGCACAAAAAAGCCCGCTTGACCTTTGCAAATGCTCATCTGGACAAAGAAGAATTCTGGTCTTCTGTTTTATGGTCAGATGAAACAAAAATTGAATTGTGCATTTGATACAATTAAGGAGAAGCCTTCAATCCTAAGAACACCATCCCCACTGTCAAACATGGTGGTGGGAACCTTATGTTTTTGGGGTGTTTTTCAGCCAATGGACCAGGGAACTTAATCGCAGTAAATGGCACCATGAAAAAAGATTCTCAACAACAACATCAGGCAGTCTGCAGAGAAATTTCGCCTTGGGAACCAGTGGACATTTCAGCATGACAACGACCCAAAACACACAGCAAACGTGGTGAAGAAATGGTTAGCGAAAAAAAACATTAACGTTTTGCCGTGGCCCAGCCAGAGTCCTGACTTGAATCCAATTGAGAATCTGTGGAGGGAGCTAAAGATCAGGGTGATGGCAAGGAGACCCTCCAACCTCAAAGAGTTGGAACTCATCACTAAAGATGAATGGGCAAAAATACCAGTGGAGACATGCAAAAAGCTGGTCAGCAATTACAGGAAGCGTTTGATTGCTGATTACAGGCTTTTCTATTAATTATTGAGAAGGGTATGAATAATTTTGGACATGCCAATTTTTGTTCAAATGTGAATAAAAGCTGAGAAATATTTTTTTCCACAATGATGCCTCTTGTACTTCATCGTATTATCTCCTGGGAGATGCCTGTGTCGTTTCCAGTCAAAACAAAATTGCTGGTTGAGTTGCTGGTAAAGTAAATTTAAGTCAAAATTTGCCAGGGGTATGAATAATTTTGGGCTTGTGTGTGTGTGTGTGTGTGTATATATATATATGTATATATATATATATATATATATATATATATATATATATATATATATATATATATATATATATATATATATCATTACAGTTGTGTAAAGTTTATTATTTCTTTAAGAATTACAAATGTAATTTTGTTTTGTAAGTTGTGTAGTTGTAGTGCAGTTAAATATTGTACAGAAAGAGGAAGTTTCTTCATCATGCTGTAAAACCTGAACAGATGGTACACCTGTTACGAATCAGATTGTCAATATTGGACACAATAGTACCTTAACCAATAGACTTGGTGCAATAAAGCAACATAGACTTGTGTGTACCTGCAAACTTTACTTTGTTCACAGGATGATCTATTTTAAATCAAACCATGTCAAAGCTAAAATGATTATATTAAGAAATATATTTTTATCATAAATAATTTCACAATCATATTAATGAGTATATTTAGCACTGTATATCATTGTTCAAGTAAAAAGGATTTTATTTTATAGCAATACTGCCACCACTGCTCCAATTTAGACTATTATAATCCTATTAAAAAAAACTACATCCTGAAGGCATCAAAATCTAGTGCTTGATCTCACATGGTAAAATGCTTCCTCCACAAAGTTATGGCAGCGAAAGAAAATGCCTAAAATTATAATCCAATCAAGCGTCTGTGTAATGTGCCAAAAGTTTGATCTACAATTTAAAGATGAAATCCACTGCAAACTACAGACCAATTCTAGAGGTTTTGCTTGGTACACTTTCTTGATGGATCAAAGCTTTTTTCTGTTTAAGTGACCTACACAATATCAGGCAGGTCATTTTAGTGTTATGGCTAAAGCAATGAAGTGGTTTCCTCCCACAGTCCAAAAACATGGAACAAGTAAATTGAATTCTCCAAATTGCCCCATATAGAGTGTGTCTGTGTGAGTAAGTGTGTGCCCAGCGATGGATTGGCGCCATGTCCTGGGTCTATCTGCCCAGCGCCCGAAATGTTCTCCCCTGGATGGGCATGGGGAACCCCACCGTGACCCTAATAGAGGATAAAGCAGGAGATAATGAATAGTGAATTATAATCAAGTGATAAAGTGACAATGTGATTTATTTTGATTACTGTTCTTATGCACAAATTATTTATCGTCCACATTTAACCCATTCAACCAGTGACACACACACACACACACACACACACATACACACACTTAGTGAAGTAAGCCTACATGCTCGGAGCAGTGGGCAGACCTGTATAAGGTGCCCAGGGAGCAATTGGGCTGAGGTGCTTTGCTCTAGGGCACTTAAGCCATAGTAATTAGTGAGACCAGAAACGAACCAGGAAACTTCAAGGTTGAAAGGCTGATTCCTTAACAAATTACACAATTCACAAATTAATTTTTTCAAGATAAACAATGAGTATAAAATCTAATCAGCATTAATTATTTAGATTTTATTTAACAGTATTCATTTTTTACAAGCTGTTTGTGACTCAGAATGTTTCCACAAACCAATTTTGGGTTCCGACCCACCAGTTGAGAATTGCTGCTCTATAACTACATATTAAGTGATGCTTGAAAGTTTCTGTCTTTGACCTAAAACTACTTCAGATTTTTAAAACCTAGATAAAGAGAACCAAATCAACCAAAGGGGACAAAAATATTACTGAGTTATTTGTTTGGTGAGCAAAATGATCCAGTATTACATTAGTGACAATAGTATGTAAACCTTTAAGATTAACAGATGATAGCAGTTTGAGTAAATAAATATGTAGCAAACATGCACAAGCTGCATATCATAAGTAGCCTAACCATGGTATGGTGCTTAAATGAAAATGAATGCAGCTGTTATTGCTGCATTTAAAGACAAGATGCAATATTGCATAAGAAAGGAGTAATAGGGGAAGGATAGGTAGTTGAGTAGGGGATTTTCTGCAATGTGGGTCGGTCAGTATGGGGTGGATTAGTTACAGTGGGTTGCAAAAGTATTCATACCCCTTGAACTTTTCCATATTTTGTCACATTACAACCACAAACATAAATATATTTCACTGGAATTTAATGTGAAAGACCAACACAAAGTGGTATACAATTGTGAAGTGGAAGGAAAATTATACATGAATCAACATTTTTTTTACAAATAAAAAACTGAAAAGTGCGATGTGCAAAAGTATTCAGCCCCCCTGAGTCAATACTTTGTGGAGCCACCTTTTGCTGCAATTACAGCTGCAAGTCTTTTAGGGTATGTCTCCACCAGCTTTGCACATCTAGTGACTGAAATTCTTGCCCATTCCTCCTTGCAAAACAGCTCAAGCTCAGTCAGATTGGATGGAGAGCGTTTGTGAACAGCAGTTTTGAGATCTTGCCACAAATTCTCAATTGGGTTTAGGTCTGGACTTTGACTGGGCCATTCTAACACATGAATATTCTTTTTTTTAAACCACTCCATTGTAGCTCTGGCTTTATGTTTAGGGTCGTTGTCCTGCTGGAAGGTGAACCTCCGCCCCAGTCTCAAATCTTTTGCTGACTCCAACAGGTTTTCTTCCAAGATTGCCCTGTATTTGGCTCCATCCATCTTCCCATCAACTTTGACCAACTTCCCGGTCCCTGCTGAAGAGAAGCACCCCCAGAGCATGATGCTGCCACCACCATATTTGACAGTGGGGATGGTGTTTTCAGAGTGATGTGCAGTGTTATTTCTCCGCCACACATAGCGTTTTGCATTGTGGCCAAAAAGTTCAATTTTGGTCTCGTCTGACCAAAGCACCTTCTTCCACATGTTTGCTGTGTCCTCAACATGGCTTCTGGCAAACTGCAAACGGGACTTCTTATGGTTTTCTTTTAACAATGGCTTTCTCCTTGCCACTCTTCCATAAAGACCACATTTGTGTAGTGCACGACTAATTGTTGTCCTGTGGACAGTTTCCTCCACCTGAGCTGTGGCTCTCTGCATTTCATCCAGAGTCACCATGGGCCTCTTGGCTGCCTCTCTGATCAGTGATCTCCTTGTTCGGCCTGTAAGTTTAGGTGGACGGCCTTGTCTTGGCAGGTTTACTGTGGTGCCATACTCTTTCCATTTCCGGATGATGGATTGAACAGTGCTCCGTGAGATGTTCAAAGCTTTGGAAATCTTTTTATAACCTAAGCCTGCTTTAAACTTCTCCAAAACCATATTCCTAACCTGTCTGGTGTGTTCTTTGGACTTCATGATGCTGTTTGCTCCCCAATATTCTCTTAACCAACATCTGAGGCCGTCACGGAGCAGCTGTACAGTATTTGTACTGAGATTAGATTACACACAGGTGGACCCTTTTGAGTCATTAGCACTCATCAGGCAACTTCTGAATGCAATTGGTTGCACTCAGGAAAAAGGGGGCTGAATACTTTTGCACGTCGCACTTTTCAGTTTTTTATTTGTAAAAAAAATGTTGATTCATGTATAATTTTCCTTCCACTTCACAATTGTATACCACTTTGTGTTGGTCTTTCACATTAAATTCCAGTGAAATATATTTATGTTTGTGGTTGTAATGTGACAAAATATGGAAAAGTTCAAGGGGTATGAATACTTTTGCAACCCACTGTAATTGTTGAGTGGATGAGTAAAAGAGTCTGATTGAAAAGATGGAAAAGTAAGTGTATGGATTCCCAAATAGAATGAGTAGATGGATTTTATGTGCACTTAGGAATGTAAAACATAAGTAAGTAGTAAACATAGATAAGTAGTTACTTATTTCAAAATGTTTTGTTGTGCGGCTATGCAACTTTTACTTTTTCATCATGTAATCAATTATGAGTGTTCTATAATACTATGAATGGATCAATTCCCTGCTGAAAAGTGTTCTTGGTGAATGGCAGCAGATTAATTAATTGTAAAAAGATTGTTAATTGTCATTACATGAAAAACTAAACTATCCTCCTGTGCTATGGTTATTCAAATGAGTTGGCCCAGTTTGATGGCACATGATTTGTTTAATTGTATTCAGTTGTTGGTAAAATATCCCTAATTATCCCATGAACTGTCAGCTTTACTTTACACTGGCCAACACTTTTAAAAACTTATATCTTTCCAATTATTGTTGAAATGTTGTGATTTGTAGCAATTCCTGGACTAAATGCCATGTATCCTTCTGCACTGCTAATGTATTTAATACCATATTGAATAAAAATGCTGACATCTTAAATTTGACATCTTATTTTCTCAACTGTGTTTTGCAAAACCCCAGTATTGCCAGGGTAAATACACCACTACTCAATTGTGAGGGAAGAGCCCTCTAGTGTAGCAGACATTTATAGCACACAAGCAAATATCTATATTGGATGTGGTTTTCTTCACTTTATTATTTTTTAAGATTTTGAAAAAATTAAATAAACTGTTTATGTATTGGTTTTTTATTTTAATGTTATGAAATGTACACCTCAAAATGTATTGTATTGTACAATCATCATAGCCCAGCAATTGACTTCTTATGTTCAAACAACATTCACACACTTGTATAACATTTACAGCGGTGCGTAAAATTTTGTAATCCATTTAAGATTATTATTTTTTCTTATTTCTGTATTATTTGGTCCTGAAATTATAATCAGCTTTTTAAATACATTTTAAAAGTTGATAAACCAAATCAAACTAATAAGACAAAAATCATGTGCCTTTGTAGGCTTGTGGTTAAGGAACCAGCCTTCTGAACTGAAGATCCTTGTTTCATTTCTGATCTCAACCAATGCTGTGGCTGGAGTATACTTGTGCAAGGCACCCAACCCAATTGCTCCCTAAGCACTGTATATATGCTGCCCACCACTCCAGGCACATGTACTCAATTCACTAGTGTATATGTCTGTGATTCACTGCATAGTAGGGTTAAATGTGGAGGATCAATTTCTTTTTGTGTAAGCACTGTCGGCACAATAGATCACTTTAAACATATTAGACTTGATCCTAAATCACATATCGGTGGGTAGCAAAACTATGTATAAAGTGTTGATGGTCATCTGACTGCACACAGATGTCCATCAATAAATAGATTGAAAAGTATACAATTTTTATTCCATTTGTTTAATTTGGTTCTTGATATCTTTGATTAGAACATGTTTGAAATTTATGCAGAAATTAAGAACATTGTAAAAGGTTCACAAACTTTAAAGCACCACTGTATTTAAAATAGATTGTTATAATATAATACATTATTAACTTAAAATAATTCCAAAAATTATTTTTTGATTTTGTTAAGTTGAATTGTGTGAATAGTTTTGATTGCATCTAAATACCACCCCCTCAATTTGTGTTGGGGAAGTGTCATTGAGATTCCTGTTACTGTACATTGGGCACTTTTTAGAGCAGTGGAATATGTAACATTTGTTTTTTTTTATACTTTCTCTCTTGCTCACTTTAACACATACTCAACACTTGTACACACACACACACACACACACACACACACAGTTCTGCCCCTATGGATGAATATAAAGCATTTCTAACTGTTGTTGTTTTAGTGATATAATGCTGTATATTTAACTCAGGAAGCCATTAAAGTTTCCACTCAGAGGGAGAAAAGAGCAATGTTGAAATAGAGAGAAAAGGACTAAAGGCAAAATAAAACAATGGTTTTTAGCTTAAAGAAGAGAAACTCCCATATTCTTGTAGGCTAAGCATCAAGCTGTCGTTAACTGTCTTATACCAAAATAAAATGCAGTTTTAGATGACTTCTACTGGTTTCTGTGCATCTCATTATTTTAAAGAGCAGTTTTAGGATTTGGGAATAGACGAGCTCATTAAAGAGCATTCTTTTTATTTTTTGGGTTATGTTAGATTTTACTTTTCCCTGAAGTATGCCTCTGGAGGGAATTATTTGTCCAGGCCAAAATCAGGAATTTAGCTTCTGTTCATGATTTCTGCTATTAGTGTAGCAATGTTCTAGTTCTGTTTTAAATCTTTGGTAACTTTGTTTATTACTGTGTTGTGGAATGTTAAGGCAGATGGTAACTATTGCATCTGAAAAAAAAAATCTTTCATTTTTGTTTCTTCTTTTGCTCACATTCTCTATATCTAGCTCTTTCTCTCTTTTTATTTTGCCTTCTGTGCATACACACAGAAGAATTTGTCCTTCACATTTAACACATCTATGCAGTGAAACACTCACGTATGTACACACACTGGTGAAGTGAGGACACGTGCCCGGAGCGGTGGACAGCCTTGAATACAGCGCCCGGGGAGCAATTGGGGGTTAGGTGCCTTACCCAAGGGCACTTCAGCCATGGTACCTGGGGGGATCGGGAATCGAACAGCGGACCTTCAGGTCACAAGGCTGGTTCCTTAACCACAAGCCCATGACAGCCCTTCCTCAAGCCCATGACTACCCTTGATCAAAAGCCCATGATCCTTCTCTTTCTTGCTCATGTTCATAGCAAATTTCAAGGTTATTTATTTATATAGCTTTTTTTTTACAAAAGTGGTGGTGGTGTTTTTAAGGAAGAAACCTTGGGAGGACCGAGACTTAGTGGAGGTCTCCTCCTACTTGAGCGGCATCAACAGTGCAGCACCCATGTACAGATTGTGTAATGATCAGGTGGCCATTTTCCAAAATTAGAAAAACTATATCGGTTCAGTGAGGTCGTTCTGGCAGGACTGCAAAGCCAACTAGTCCAATAGAAATCGAGGTTCTGTTCAGTAATTGTTGTTGCTGTAGTTCTCTGGAAGCATTATTGATGAGGAAGTGGTAATGCCCCCAAGAAAAACAAATAAGAAAAGCAGTTAGAGCTAATAAAGCAGAGTAATAAAGTAGTAGCCAAAGTTTGATTTCTGACACCGTGCATCACGTGATCCTATCATAACTGACTAGAGCAGCATAATTAGAAGGAGCAGATATGAAGATTACTAAATCAAGAGGGAACGGAATATCATATATTATTTCAACGTTGCACTTTCTACTAATGGTGAACAGGGTGAAGAGGTGAAATACCAGCACCAGTAATGACAGTACAGTTAAACCTGAGATCTACACCTTGATCTACAATTATTAAATTAAACACAAAACTAAGTTATTCTGTATTTAATCTATGCTTTAAATCTATAGTAATTCAGAATCATGAACAGTAACTGAAATGCTATTGCAAAGTCGAGGAGCCTCGAGGGGAAAATGTAATACCCTCTCCTCTTTCATACCCTTAAATTTTTAGATCTCTTCATGTGAGCATCTTACCTTTAGTACATAATTATAATAACACAAAACACGGTCCTTGTTCTTGAGTTTATGTTCACACAAATATGTTACATTTGGAAAAACAATACTTCTGCATAAGAGAGAACCAAATCAAACCAACACAAACATTAGACATGCTCATTCGTTTATGGAGGAAAATTAACCAATATTACATATAAGTGTGTGAACATAAAATAAAGGGTAAAATTCACAAATTGTTTTATGGAATTGTATTTTGGAGTGAGCTAAAGCTATCAGTTACAAAACCATCTCTAAAGAGTTTGGATAAAGCGGTAATATTATTGGTAACTCTGGTAACATTACATTGACCCGCCCATCTTTATAAGCAGTGTGAATGTAACATACATTTAAATGAGACATGAGACCGTGAGAGCAGAGATCACTCGCACAGAGATAGAGATCATGATTCAGAACCACTCTATTCTAAGCGATTCAAAATTGATGACTCTACAGCAACCTGCCTTACATAATATGTATAACTCTTGATTTTGTGCCTTTAAAGTACTCAAAATTTATGTAATTCACTATGTGTAGAGTTAAACATTCTCACTGGTCCCATTCTTCATTCTTCTCCTCCTCCATAAGTGTCCTGTAAACCACATGACACCAGCACACTGGATCAAAGCAACAGAAAACAAGCGGAGGCAGCAAAACTACAGCATGAAAGAGACTAGTTTAGTGAGGGAAGATAAACAATTACCACATGCTTTGATTGACATGCACCTTTCTTTTTTCACTAATAAAAACCACCATGGCTTTAAAGTGATATTTAAACTGGTGATCACATTTATTATTTGTACGTGTCCTACTACTTACTGAATGTCTGTCACCTACTTCAGTAGAATTCGCATTCGAGTGTAGGATGATTGATTGTATCTAAAGTGACTTTGATTGTTAGGACAAGGTATTAGCTGTTGCCAGGAGGTGAACATGCCAGTTTGTTTGTGTTCTCTTATGATTCTCTTATGTACTCATTCAAAATAATTAGCAAAATGTATTAAATATTCTAAATATACTCCTTAAATATATCTTGTATTCTGCACCTGTTCAAATCTTTTTTTTTTAGTGTCATATGTCAAATAGATCAGGAATCTCATCTGGGCCATTGTTTATGGTTATTGTTTTGTGCACAGTTGATCGACGAACTATGGGGTCTAGTAAAATCCCTAAATAACAGGATTTGTATCCACATAAGTCACAGCCTCATTTTGTGTAAAGTCATGTGTCAACAAAGGTTAGTACCTCAAACCTGTTTCCAAAATTGAATTTTGTGGGGGCATGGGTGAGGGTAAGGGTGTTGGTATGTGTGTGTGTGTGGTTCTCCTCAAACTTTGTTAGTCAATTTTCTCTGTTCTGTAATAGTTTAAATCACCACAGACTATGTAATAATTGTATGGTAGTGGTGTGTTAATGTGTTGCACTCTTTGAGTAGATCAGATCATGAGTAGACCCTGTTGAACCAAGACTAATCCACCAACCAAAACTGTCCTGTCACTAAGCATGGTAAGAGGCTGGAGCTTTATTTACTTGGTATTTAAAGATTCATTTGTTAAACTCAATGAAATTGTACTCATGGTTGTATAACATGTTACACAAATACACTATATATGTTTACAATAACAATGTCTTATTCAAAGCTAGCTTACCGTAGATATGAGGCTGTTATGGTGATCTTTATGATTTTTTTATGTGGCTGTCATGGTTTGACATTGGAGTGTTTTATTTGTTTATTTTGGGGCCTAGTCTTTAAGTTTTTCCAGCTATCCATTGTGGCCTGCTGACAAGGCCAAAGATTCCGGGGGTCAGGGTTCAGATGTCAGGCCATACAACTTAGCTATTCTCTAAATGGCAAACATTAGGGGGATGCTGTGGGAGGTGTTAATGTCACAAGGTTAGAAAGTGGTTTAGAGCCAACGTCAGGATGAACGTTGCCAGACCGACCTAGCAGACAGACCAGAATTTTATTTTCTGCCATTAAACTAGCCTTGGTTTATTTTAAGAGCCTTGCATGTCATCTGAAAGTTTTAGTTCAACATACAAAGTAACCTTGTATAATTTGCAAGAGCAGTCAAATTCCATGTGAAATGCATTTAGGTTTTCAGCATTTCACTTTTATATGTGTGTTTCACTGCTAGAATAGGTTAAATGTGGAGGACAAATTCCTCTGTGTGCAAGCACTGTAGGCAAAATAGATCACTATTCTATTACTTATATTGAGCAACTTGCATGGGCAACAAGTAGTAGACAGTGCAATGTATCGTATAGGTCTCTCAAGGTTCGGAACCTTGCTCAGGTACCCATTCTCATTACAACGATTATGTCCAAATTTTCATACAAAAATCAACTATAATTATCAACACACCCATGAAATGTGTGCTGGAGACAACCAACTGACATTTTTTTTGTTAAGTCCTGAATTCTGATTGGTTAAAAGGTATTAATTTAATCCCTCTAACACATATCTTATTTAAACATAAAAAGGTTGTGTCGGCTTAAGTAAATATCAAAGCTTTCAGTAAATGTGCTTGTACCAATGCAAGACTTGTTTAATTGTTTCTTTAATAAAAGTATTCTAGGTCTTACACAGAGCTTACATGGTTGTTTATGTGACTCCAGTGGTCTCCAAATGACAGTCTTCATTGCCATTTTAATTTTGAATGTTATGATCGCAAGTTGGTCATGTTGATGCTTGGCAAGTTTATGTCTCAACTCATCTTATCATCTTCTGCTTGGGGCAATTCAGAGAAGGCACTTAAGACAAGTCAATTAACCTTTAATTCATGTTTGTGGACTGTGGGAGTAAACCAGGGAATCCAGAGGAAAACCACACAGACACAGGGGAACCACGAAACTTCACCCAGATTAGGACTTGAACCTGGTGAACCTACTAATCCCGTAGCCACAGTGATGAATACCTAAATGTATTTAATAATAATAAATCTTATTAATGGATTTTTATGTTCAAAAATTTTACTGGCATATTTCAGAATGGCAGTGTCATGTTTCCTCATGTTTAAACTGGAAAACAGAAATCATATTTACTCATAACTTGGCCAACATAAGAGTCTTTGTGATGTGCTGGAAAAGATTTTATAGCGTAGTTCTGCTCCTCCTCTTACTATTCAAGATCTTAAATGTATATATTGTAAATTTGTTTGAGATTCTTAAGACAATGCCATAGCAAATACAGGACAATTTTCTTGTGCAGCTTCTTTTTGATCACACGTGTTATCCGTTAACTTTTTTCAAAGCAGTGCACAGTTACATAACACATCAGATAACTTATAAGTGACATACTTTAAACAACCTTTCTTATTTTAACCATGCTTTATTGTGTACACTTTTAAATTAAGGATGAGTTGGTATGACTTTGCATGGCAGCATTATATTTAAGAAGGCAACAGAAATATCTAGAGTGGGTGGTTTGATAATGGGTGCATCAATGTAGCAGAATTAAACTTTAGACCCCAATAATAAACTCTTTCATTTTGGGATTTTGCTGCCACTAGTAAATATCTACAGTGATAGACAGATAAAAGTGGGTCGAGGGATTCTTTGCCTGTAAAATACCTTTCTACTGAAATGTAATCCTGCAAAAATATTTTTCCATCATTAAGCTGTCATGTGTAAAGCCCATGACACATAGCTGGGCACTGCTTTAGCACTGTGAATGTATGTTCAGTTCTATGCAAAAGAGGAGGCAGGTTAAATGTTTTACGGAATGTTGTATTTCAGGAAAGGGAGCCTTATAGGTTCCAGATTTGTTCTGTGGTATGATTGTTACACACAACTTAGTTATTAGGAGCTGTCCTGCAAGTTATTGTGTCTTTAAATCCTATTCTTGACTTCATTAAGTCAGTCAGGGGTTGTATGAAGAGAAAGAAGAACTTTTTCAAGTCCGTAGCATTAGAATGAAGGATGTGTTCGTGGTAGTGGAACCCTACCTTCTGTAGCAAGTCACTTTCTCCTTCCAATATTAACAGTTGAATTAACTTGTACATGTAAACGTATTACTAAAACTAACAATGCTACATACATAAGTTTTTTGGTTAGCACGTCCTACTGTTTGTTTACATTTTTTAGCTTTATTTTTTGTACTTGTAACTATGCAAGTGTTCCAAAACTATTCATGTTGTTCAAATGTAAAAAAAATGTTTCTCAGGATTATTATTATTCTGAATAGAGTTTCATTGCCAGCTGTAACTGTTAGTATAAATGGCTTGTATTAAGACATGGCTTCAGTCAGCCCCTAAGACCATTGAAGATGTTTTTTTGCTGAGAGAGAATTTATAGGTGTATGTATGTATGGAGTGAGGATGTATATTACAGGTCATTATGGAAAGCAATCCCATAGCCCACTGTATTTACATTTATCTTTCAGTGACTGACTCCACTCATTTATAATAGACTGGCCATGCGGTGTATGTTTCCATCTGTCACTCAGCAGCACACACCCCCCACTAATGTAAGCGCTACAGGGAGGTCTCAGCCTGTGTGCATTTTCATGACACCACAAGTGAAAGTGTTAATATTTGTGAGCTAGTGGGTGGTAACAGGTAATAGGGCAGAGGATGGAACAAGAGTGGTTAACCTGATTTTTTTTCCTCCCTTTCTTTTCTTTTCTTTTTTTTGTGCAATTGTTTTCCTTTTTAATTCAAAGGTTAGCATTAACATGCAATAAAATATTTTTATTAAACCATATAATTATTCTGAATATTAAGAAATTATTAAGAATAATAAATGTTTCTTTTATTGTAATGGTAGATTTTGTGTTTCTTTTTATAATATAAAAAAACAAGACTTGATTTCCTTTTGACAAAAGGTTTTATCCCTTGGACAAAGTGACAAACACAGTTGCTGTGTTAGCAACAGTGTTTGTCACTTTTGTCATTAGGTTAAAGCTAGGGTGAGAGTATTCCTGGGCAAGTAAGCACATGTGGCTCTGCTTTTGTGCAGGAGCTTAACCATGGTATTTTCTGAATGTTGTCTGAAGCTTTTTCCTGCCTGTCAGGAGTTATAGGCCATCTATTGTTGGTAACTGTATAGAGGAGGGGAACTGGGATGGCTCAGTAAATATTTAGACGTGTTACAGTTTGACGCTATGACATCATTGCTTTGCTGAATGTGCTGTTACTTCTTTCCAAGTGTTTAACGGGTTTATGTAGTATTGATCTTTTGTCATATGCACACATACGATTTTAGTTCCATGTTCTCTATGTGAATATTATCTTGTATGCTCCGTGTTATGTTAGGTGTTGGAAATATTAACTTTACAGTTTTTATGCTTTTATTACATGTACAAATTAAACACCAGGAGAATAAGAGAAATATGGCCTCTCTGCATGAGAATGCCTGTGGTGGTGTTCTCAGTGCTGTTGTGTTTTCATTACATGTACTAATGTATATTAAAGGTATATGTATTGTTTAGAGAAAGTATTACATATGTATTCGATTTCTACAAGATTGTGCAGCTTGTCTGTGCATATTATTTCATCATTGCATAAAATGTGCTTGTGCATAAAAGCATTTGAGGTTAGACACGGACACTAAATAAGTGAGCAAGGCTCTATTCTAGTTCGTTCAAAAAGTGTTTGGAGTTAAGTTCTCCTATTACAAACTCTCCCAACGAAGGCCCAGAGATAGGCCTTCCCTAAACTGTCCTTACAAAGTTGGTGCTTAGAGATCAGTTTAATCAGTTTAGTGAACAGTTTAGAATGTTCTGTATTTCTCCATTAAATTTAAAACTTTATTAGATGATCCTGGGCGGCACAGTGGCTTAGTGGTTAGCACAGCCTCTCAGCGCTAGGGATTCGAATCCCAATCTGGGTGGAGTTTTCATGTTCTCTCCGTGTCCGCGTGGGTTTCCTCCGGGTTCTCCGGTTTCCTCCCACAGTCCAAAAACATGGATCAAGTCAATTGAATTCTCCAAATTGCCCTGTATAGAGTGTGTCTGTGTGAGTGAGTGTGTGCCCAGCAATAGATTGGTGCCCTTTCCTGGATGTACCTGCCCAGCGCCCGAGACGTTCTCCCCTGGATAGGCATGGGAACACTCCCCCCCCCCCCCCCCTCGAACCTAGTAGAGGATAAAGTGGAAGATAATGGATGGATTAGATGATCCTATGATGAGAACTAAATCAAACAAGTGAGTCAGAAATCTTAAGCTTAGACATTTATTATTGAGGAAAATTAAAAACCTGTTGAGTCTCAAAAGTATTTGAAACTTTCATATTAGAAAACAATGTAAATTTGAGTCCATTGTTTTCAATTAGTGGGATGGTGAACACGTTTAAGTGGACACTCTGGTTTATTTAAAGGACAAGCATCTATTTAAATAAGGTTGTGAAACCATACCTAAATAGTTTGGACTTCCAGTTTACAAATACAGGAAAATTAAGACATAAATTACCCTTCCCATAATCTGTCCTTTCCTATGTGTGTCTCAAACCTCTGAGGAGTGGAAAAAGCACACTTTAGACCTGCTCAGGAGAAGAGTTAAAAGTTAGATTGACTAATCGATTTGCTTTTGGTTTTGTTTAATATTTATTGTTCCAGTGTAAGAAACTGTCTGTCTTAACTTAATAGTGCATTACATTAAGCATCCTGGCATTTGAGAATATTGTATATAAACGCACATTTGTTTTTGATCATTTAACAAGGAGCTTTATTTGTTTTAGATTCCCAGATCATGTCTAAAACCATAGTGGTAGCATCACTGATGCCAAGCTGATAAGCGTCTATTCACCACCATCCTCCTGCCTATCACTGAATTCCAGTATGGCGTTCATGTGCATCAAATCTATCCAACTTCTTTTCAGCTATGCAGCAGTTCATTTGTGCACAGCTTTTATACTCCAGCCATATCCTTTGATTAGAGTCTGTATTTTTATTGTGTATTCATATTAGTGTAAAGTACTTTATAAGAGCGGTACAAATTATTATTATTTTTTTTGATTTGCCATAGTGATGTTAATGAGCCTTGAAAAACACTACACTATGCTGTTTAAGCAATAAAGGGAAACTTAGAAATGCAGATGGAAAACTTTATTTTTATAAACTTAATTTCACGCACTGGGTTCTGATGAATCAGGTCTGCTCTAATTGCACCAGACAAAGCTTTAACTGTGTTTTAAGCAGATCACAACATGAACACACTTCTTGGCATTTGTGTCTTTTGTAATAACCTAAAATTGTCTATAAGCAGGCCTTCCTTTGCCTTTTCTATCTTATAATCGTTTTCTAAAGTAGTGATATTGGCTAATGGTGTCTCTGTGACTAAGGTGGCTAAGGACTATGGACCCAAAAGTTGATGGTTAAAGCCCTGGCAGTTACAATAGATCCCTGTTAGCGCTGGAGCCAGACCCCTAACCTTGAGTTGTTTAGAATGTGTCATGAAATGATCTGTCTAATTTATTCAAATCAGGGTATCTGTGACATACTAAAATATATAATTGATTTCTCTAGAAGATGACATTTTTTGTTTGTTTTTCTTAAATATCAATCTCTAAATTTTGTTTAACTTTTAGAGAGTAAATAGACTTTAGAGCAAAACTCAGGGTCATCCATTGTCAGATACCAGAATCACATACAAAGAGTTTATTTATACAGTATAGGAGAGAGATTACCAGATAAGCAGACAGTGCTTACATTTGTATTATTCATGAATTTTTCTTTTTACGAAACCTGCAGAACCTTACAAAAAATGCCAATATCTGAGAATAAGAGAAATTTGGCCTCTCAGCACGAGAATGCCTGTGGTGATGTTGCTGAGTTCACATTTCATGTGTGTTGCTGGTAGAGCCACATAGGAAGTGGAACAGATGTGATTCTCATCTTTTAAATGTTCTATGTCCTCTGTGTGAGCATATAAGGCTCCTTAATGCCTTCTTTCTTCTATTGCCAGTTAGTATTCGGCCTCAGGCCTCTCAACTTCATCACCAATGTGACTTTCATTTCAGGAAGATAGACAGCTGTTTTATTTCCCCTAAAGGCAACACTGATTTGGACACTTGATTCTACGATTATGGAATGTATCTTTTTGCTGTGAGGTTTTCTTTTATACTTTAGAGGGGGAGTATTTGTTTCCCGCACTTTCGTCTTGAGACCTGTTGAAACAAGCTAAAGCTTCCTTCACATAATCACACTGATGATAGGAACTGTGTCTACAGACTGCATACACCTATAGGCACAACTTTTCCAACAATCTAGCTTGTTAATCATACTGCTTATTTTAATAATGTCCTATCTGCTGTTTTCATCATCCTTTGATTAGTCACCTCACTTCCTATTCTTTGCTGACAGAGGAGCAGTTCAAAAGATGGGATGTAAAAGCTCTTGAACAATATTAAAAAAGAAGCAAATAAGTTTCCCTGACCCCCTGCTTGTGGAAACATAGTATCTTCTGTTGGATAATGACAGACAACTCCTGTTTGTAATGGCAGAGCTTTCTGGAGCCTTTTTTTGTTTGACCATTCTCTTGGCTAAACCCAGCAAGACCTGTGTAGTCTCTAGAGTAGGTGCATGTCCATGCATGCAAGAGGTGGAGGCATGTGCTTGAAGAAAGGCAGAAGTCCTCTTGCAGTCATTTGCTTGTTTACAATTAGACAGAGAGAATTTATTTGGCTCTCTTTTTCTGATTTACTGGTGGAATTCTAGATTGTGAGTTCTGTAAAGACCAGAAATCCATCTGTCTTTAATTTCTCATTGATTTTATTATAAAGCATCATTAAATAGAGTAATGGTATGACAAATATATGAAGTAACGAAATTCGGTATGACATGCTATAGGAACTTTCCCTTTTTGTGAATTTTAAGTATGTAAGATACATAATTCGATAGATAGATAGATATAAGATTATCATGTTTTTGTGCATCTGTTATCTGTTCTTTCTGGGTAAAGTAATGAAAACCAAATTAGAACGTCTCCAATCATTTTTGGATTATTTGAACATGTTACTTGAACATTAGATTTTGATATAAAGAAAAGTTTTGAAAGAAAATATATTTAATAAATATTTAAACGTGCCATAATTTAACAATTTTGTGCGACTTAAAATCTTCATTGTTGGGAAATCTTAGACCATCTCACAGATGTCATTTATGTTGCACTTAGGTAGTTTATGCCTCTTAAAACCTTATCTTTTAACTGTTTGATGTGAGTCGTACACAATAGTAATTAGTTAGTAATGTGTGCAAGTTGCATGTGCAGAAACATGAACATATTTATAGCTGGACTATGTGAAGTGTGAAAACAATGCAAAAAAAAATTTTCACCATGTAACAAGATTAATAATGTCGTCTCCCCCCCCCCCCCAGGGACAGTACCTGCCGTCCAACCTTCTGTGTCCTGAGACCTATGCGTGGGTGTCTATAGAGCGATGTATTCCCCACCTTGAGACATCTGCATATGCTCGCCTCAATGAGGACATCAGCGCAGGTAAAGCTTTCTAAAAAAAATCTTTTATTAACCGTCATTATATGCACCTCCATTAGTTATCATGTACATTATTGGCACAGGTAATGTAAATACACTTGCAGGAAGCTACATGCATACAATCTTAAGACTGCTTTTGTGTTGTAATCTCAGGTGGAGACTATGAGTCACAATTTGATTGGCCAGGGTTCTGAAGCTTGTCAGCTTGTTTGTCCCACCCTGTGAGCTAATGATAAAAGCAATTGCGTAGCTGTTTGTTTTAGGTATATTTGCCTTTATATAGCTATACTGAAACAAAACCTGCCATTGTTATCGTTCTTATATAACCATATTTCCCCTTGAAATACAACTTAAGTCTTAACTTATTTTACAGTTAAGAAGTGCACTTGATTTGAACTTTACTGTCATAGGATTTCAGTAATTTGGTTTTCTTGCATCTTGCATTTCTGACCTTTCAGCTATATTTACAAATATATGTCTTGTTAAAATGGAATTTGATGTTTGGGTTTGTTTGTGTGGATTATAGCTAGATGCTGAAAGAGCCCAGGAACCATTGCTGGCAGTTTAACTAGGATAGTGTTAGGGTCATTCCTGTGCACTGAGCAGATAATAGCCATGATGATAGTAATAAGAATAGAAATAATATCAGTGCCGACTACTAGACGCCAGTGAGAGAAAAAGAGGGAGAGCCTGACAACCTAAGGAGCAATTACTCTTTTTGGTGACTGTTCTAAGCCTCTATTTTGATTCATTTTCTTTTTCTCTTTCTTTGGCTTTTGCCTAGCTGAAATTGTGTCTTGCTTTCTCATTCTCATATTTCTAATTATTTTGGTTCAGTGCTTGGAAAAATAAATGAACCACTCGGAAGCTTTTAAAACAGACTATACAGGCAAAATGGCCGGTCTGGTAAAGACTTCGAGTGTGACACTTCTAGCTGGGTGTGTTTTGATCATTCATATAATTCTTTAATTAAAAAAAATAAATAAATAAATAAATTTCTTTGACAAAAATTCATTATAATTTAAAGTCAAATTATTACCTCCTGTAGATATAACAGCTGAACACAACAGAGACATTCTTTCTACAATAAAATTCAGATTTTGTTCAGAATTTGTTCAGAACTTTCCAACAAATGTGCTGCTTTTTTAGGTTGTTTTGCTTTCAGCCTTCTGTCTAGTTTATCCCAATTAAGCTCAGTGAGGTTTGAGTTTGGAGACTGTGCAGACCATTCCATTCTTTAAAGCCCTCTGCCTTGTTCTTGTCTTTTACGGTAGTTCTGGCATAATCTTGAAATATGTTTTGGGTCAGTGTGCTGCTGTATAAATGTCATGATAGCTCTTTATGTACAGTGAGCAAGTCACATACTTCAAGTTGCCAACACTGAATCCTGCAAAAACACCTTGCAGTTGGTATCAAACACTCTGGAATTCCCCCAGTAAATGGTATACAAAAACATTGTAGATGTACTAAATCAGTTTAAATAATCTTTATGCTAAAAACACCTGCCTGTTTATTTTGGAAAGTTTTTTGCCAAATGTTTTGTCACGTGCTGGACTGGGCAGGTGTATAACCGGTCCACTACAAATAATATGGTTGTTTATTAACATGTCAATTATATACTCATTGCCACGGTAAGATATATCACATTCACAGTAATGTAAGGCTTAATGGCTTCATAATGTATAACCCAGTTTTGATCATATGTATTCCAGTGATATCATGTGCTACATATAAAATATAAGGAATAAGATTCATTTGGGAACCACTAATTTATGATTTTGGCATAAATTACCTGCTAGAAAAACAAGAGACAGAAGAGACTCACAAAACACTGAGTATTGTGCCTATGAACGAATAATGTAATCTAAAATCCTTTTAAATCAAAATACTACCTAAAAATGCACCAATAATATTACATCTTATCACCTTACATATACTTGCTGAACAGGTACTAAAGGTGAATACAGTGCAGTGATTTTTGCTTTTTACAGTCAAATAATTTCCAGGTCGGTGATCTAAATAACTCCTTAATGACAGAAAGCAGATGAGGATTTCAATTATCATTTGAATGAAGAGGTGATTCAGAGTCAAACAAACTTGCCGCCGAGTACAACAAAGGTATTCCATCTGATGTGCCAGTGCACAACTTGTCACTTCAAGCACTAATGGGCTATAATAGTAGAAGAAGTTCAAGTGCAGTTGCTGTGCAGAAACAGAAAGGCAGGACTCCAAATTGTGTCACTGAGCAATAGACAAAAATTCATGGGTCAGATGAATCCAGATGAGAATGGGATTAATATCTGGGGAGTTTCCAGGCCATGGACTCAACATCTCTGTTTTGATCCCTGAGCCATGTAGTTATCACCTTTGCTTTATGGCAAGGTGCTCCATCATGCTGGAAAAGGCATTGTTGATCACCAAACTGCTCTTGGATGCTTGGGAGAAGTTGCTCTCGGATGACATTCTGGTACCATTCTTTATTCATGGCTGTGTTTTTAGGCAAGACTGTGACAGAGCCGATTCCCTTGGCTGAGAAACAACCCCACACATGAATGGTTTCAGGATGCTTTACAGTTGGCATGAGACAAGACTGGTGGTAGCACTCACCTCGTCTTCTCCGAATAAGCTGTTTTCCAGATGTCCCAAACAATCGGAAAGGGGATTCATCAGAGAAAATTACTTTACCCCAGTCCTCAGCAGTCCACTCCCTGTACCTTTTGCAGAATATCAGTCTGTCTTTGATGTTTTTTCTGGAGAGAAGTGGCTTCTTTGCTGCCCTCCTTGAGACCAGGCCTTGCTCCAAGAGTTTCCTCCTCACAGTGCGTGCAGATGCACTCACACCCGCCTGCTGCCATTCCTGAGCAAGCTCTGTACTGCTGGTAGCCCGATCCCGCAGCTGAAACACGGTCCTGGCCCTTGCTGGTCTTTCTTGGGCGCCCTGGAGCCTTTTTGGCAACAATGGAACCTCTCTCCTTGAAGTTCTTGATGATGCGATAGATTGTTGACTGAGGTGCAATCTTTCTAGCTGCGATACTCTTCCCTGTTAGGCAATTTTTTGTGCAAGGCAATGATGCCTGCACATGTTTCTTTGGAGATAACCATGGTTAACAGAAGAGAAACAATGATGCCAAGCACCAGCCTCCTTTTAAAGTGTCCAGTGGTGTCATTCTTACTTAATCATGACAGATTGATCTCCAGCCCTGTCCTCATTAACACCCACACCTGTGTTAATGGAGCAATCACTGAAACCATATTAGCTGGTCCTTTTAAGGCAGGGCTGCAATGAAGTTGAAATGTGTTTTGGGGGATAAAGTTCATTTTCTAGGCAAATATTGACTTTGCAATTAATTGCTGTAAAGCTGATCACTCTTTATAACATTCTGGAGTATATGCAAATTGCCATTATAAAAACTGAAGCAGTAGACTTTGTAAAAATTAATATTTGTATCATTCTCAAAACTTTTGGCCATGACTATATATATATATATATATATATATATATATATATATATATATATATATATATATATATATATATATATATATATATATGTAACTGTTTTTACTCGGTGGTCAGGCCTTGGCTGACTGAAGACAAAGCCATTTGTTTTCTGTCATTAAGAGTAGTTAGAGGAGCTATGGAGAACACTTAAAGTGTATTCTGAAAACACAGTGAGGTCATACTTGAATTACTGACACGTTGGCAGGTAAAAACAGGAGAAAGAGCTGTATTGCAGAAACATTTGCCACAATACTAAAGTTATCTTATTTTCTTATCTTATTTGGCTTTATTTTCCCATAAATTTGTGAAACTTCTTTTAGATTTGAATTAATTTTAGCATGGTTTATTTAGTGTTACTGTACAATTGTCTATTTGACTGCTGTACTGTTAATTTTTCCAATTCATGCATTACAACTGTTTATTTCCAACTTTAAACAGTTAAGACTTTTCATTAGGTAAATATTAGCATTATAGACTAGTGATTTGGCTGCCATATGAAGCACTGCAGATGAAGGTTGGACTTAGGGTCAAGTGTGGATTAAGTTCACATATACCAGATCCTTAAAGTGCTTAAAACATTTTGGCATTTGTTTTCTGGGTTTGTAATAGAGATTGTGTCATACAAGTTTCTAAGTATTTAAGAGTATTTCAAATGTTGCTGCTAACACAAATGTTAATTTAAGTGACTGTTATTCTCAATTTATATTCCACATAAATTAATTTTAAATTAATGACACACAGTAACGTATAAACAGACTATTCCATAGATTTAAATTAATGATGCAAAAAACTCTATAATTAAAAGTTTATAATCTGTACGTGATCAACGTGATCTATTAAAAACAATAATAGCATCTCTTCATTAGTTTGTGTTTTAAAATATGTCTGTAATCACAACTGACCCAGCTCTGGAGGGTTTGGCAGTCAGACTGCATTCGTCACTGCTTGCAGTGTTTGTGGATCCATTTGGAATTTTTGTTTTCCAACTTGGCCTGTTGTTCTTGGCTAGCAGCAACTAGCTATTCCAGGCCAGCACATAATGGGTCTTGCCCTTAAGGACCACATGGACTTCATAATTTAAACACTTGCTGAACCATGCAATTCTTTTCTGAAGTATTTTCCTTGTATGTATAATACAAATATGTGAGATAAAATACATGATGATAAATCTAAACAATATCCTTCCTGATTGCACAGGCATATTCCAAAATGATGTTGCTGAGATACGACATACAAGATAAAAAAGGCAAACCCAAGATACTACATCACATGATTTATATACATGGTCATGACTGGACACAAAAGAAAGAATAATTGTTTTATTTATTGAAAAATTTATAATTACCCTTCCTTAAAAAAATAATATTTTTAGCAAAAAACCCAAGTTAGAAAATCTGTAGCTGGGCGCAGACCACAACCGATCTGGAACAATATCCTTTGGATTAAATCACATGAAAGATACTGCATGTTACTGAACTCTGCTTCGCATCGTGCCCAACACCACTTCTTTTATGTGATTAATTCACAATAATACATGCGCTCTCATGACTTATTGTGTCTGTGCTGTGTTCCATAATTAATGAACTATGTGAAAAGATGTGTTTGCCTTTTGCTTTAGTGCAATAGTGTTAAATTTAAACAGGGAGTTAAAATGGTTTTGCTCTCATTTACTGTTTGCACGTTTTATTTACAGATATGTACAAAGAGCATTTTAAAGGTTGATCATTGTACATGCTGCAGTTCCTATACTAAACTTAATAGTGACCTGCCAGATGGAGAATAGTCCTGCCAGCACTTCAAATTGTCAGAAATAGTAGTTGTTGCTGTAATTGTGTGGTCAGAAGAGGGGCTGTTTTTCCAAGTGTCTTGCTGTGTTTATTGAAAGCGTATGTGGAGATCATTGAGTCAGCCAGTCCTGACCTATTGAGAAAGGGAGGAGGTGTCGGGTCAAAGATGCCTGACAGAGCAGGGTTAGTGGTTTTAATCAACTTTTAAACATTAATGCATTTACACAGTCTAATTCTGATTGTCGCTTTTTGAGAGGAAAACTAATCTTTTATTCCACTGACCTGTTACAACTTCTGAATGTTTTATGTAATTATTTATTTTGCTTGGTGACATCTGATTTTTCTTTAAAGAGTGAGGAACAAACTATAGCACCAGCAGTTACCTTTAAACAAACTATTGAATATAACTGATTCTTATTTTAAAATAGATCAAGCCAACCATGTTTCAGTGGTTGGTATTTTTGACAAACCCCACAGTCAGGCTTGAGCTTCCTCCTCCAGAGAAGTTCTTACTTATCATTGCCTTTGACATCTGACCCAGTCTTGGAAGGGATTTGAGTCATGCAGTGGAGTGTCTGTGAACCTCCGGTGCCGCTCACTGAGAGAGTCTGGTGCCCCTCAGAGGGAGCTGTAAATGAGTAAAAGGATGGATAGAGCAGCATGAGGGGTGTTTATATGCATAGCGGATGTTTAGTTTGTCTAAAATAGAAAGTGTCTGATGGCCTTGACAACTCTGCTTAGTGTTGTTAGCATGCTTAATTGGATGTCTAGAAGTCTTTTGTGTGCACTGTTTGCTCTTATTGTATGACATCTCATCTTTTTTCAATCCCATCATTCAGTGACTTTCCTGCTCATAGTCATTGTCACACTGCCAAAGTCAGAAATATCTGGACAGGCTCTGTTGCTTTGCTTAGTAGGTCCATGCATTCTGCTGTAAGTCAAAACAGCTTGTGTTTTTCTTTTCCTTTCTTTATAAGTACCATGAAATGCAGAAATTCCCATTTGAAGATGTTTTTTTTTAAATATGAACCTCATGCTTCCAGTTCATACCCACAGGATTCTGAGTCACGTTTAAAAGTTTCCTTAGTTTCCTGTGATAGATTTTAATATTAGTAACATCCAACTTCTAACATTGAAAATACTATGAAACGATGCAGCTTGTCATAACTAAAGACAAGGAAAATTTAATTATGTGGAAATAATACCTACTTCTGCCAGTGAATAGAAAAACTGAGAGGAGACTTAAGGGGCTTTCCATGGCACATTTTCAGTTTGCATGAGAATAAACCACATTTTACTTTTTTCTTTTGTATGTGGAATCTATACTTGCATTAGACTTTCCATAGGGAGAGTGTACTTGCTTTTGTTAAATTTTTGTAGAGAACTCAGTGTTGCAATTAATCTCTTGTTTTCAAGTTCTTTAATGAACTTGTTTGTCATGTACTATATAATGACCGTGGTATTACCAAACTATTACAACAAAAATATTTTTAAAAAAGGAATTGTCCAAATATGTGACATATGCAGAAAATATACAAAATCACAATCTTCTTCTTTTACTTTGTCTCTGCCCTTGTTATTGTTTCATCAATATCTGAGTGAATGTAAGATTTGATAGGTTTTTTAAAAAACTGGGCTCTTCAAATTTGCAATAAAGCTGGAATCTAATTCCCACCCTTGCCCCGGTCTTGCCTAAACATCTCAAAGCTTTACTCAGCTGGCCTCCAGATGACTTGACTACATTGTACATAAAGCCTTACATCTAGAAAGATGGGTTAGTGGGGGTGAGTTTATTCTATTTATAATAATAACTTTGCTTGACTTTGCTTTCTGTCACCAGTGGCGCCATTGGCTTAAACAAATTCCTCTATTTGTTTTCTTTTATTTTGCACTCATCTCTCGGCCAAAGCTAAGGGCCTTGTGCAAAAAAAAACATAAAAATCTGTTGGTACTTATTTATTAGCAGCCAAAAGGGAGTCACATTTCTTTTAAATTCAGGTAGCTGAACTCACTTTTCTGACTTACTGCTATTAGCTCAGTATGGCTTGTCAAGATGAATTCGTTAATGCAAACCACGTCAATTGCTTTTTCATTTATAAGATGTACCTCAATTAACCAGTCAGATTCCCCAGCTGCTTTGCTTAAGTCGGCCAATCAGGACAGGAGTACAGCACATTAATTAGTATTTTAATTAGGTCACGAAATACTTTTCCAAAGCAGCTCTCATTTGTGACCAGTTTAAGTTTAAATGTGATTTTACTGGCTGTATTAGACCTGTTGATTTAATGATGATTTAGTACATGTAGGGAAGATGAAGGGCCTTAAGTTGAGACTGTTACAAAATACAATTTCTTGGATGGTAACTACAGTAAAAACATACCTGTCCATAAATGGATGATTTTAAAGCTGTTACTTAAATGCTGAAGACAGATGTGTACCCTCTTGGTAGTTTGGAAGCTTAAACTTTATAAAAGATACTTCTGTACGCACAAGAATTATTTTTTTTCCAAGACTAACATTTAAAAATATTCAAACAGCAAAATTTTGCTTTATTAATCATTACCTAGTAAAATGTTTATTTAAACTCCCTGCACACAGTTCATCCTATTCTTTTAATAGGAAAAAATCACCTTGGGACCACCACTTACCAGATATTACATAAGTCTCTACACACCTGCCAGACTATTCATAACCCACAGGTGCAGCACTTGGTTCTTAATAAAAAATAAAAATAAAAAAACCTGGTTGATATGGATTGTTGGTGTAAAGTTGGCAACCGCAGGTAATTTTGTTTCTGAAAAAAAAATAAAAACCAAGCAAAAGGAAAACAATGTGATATTATTGTTTTATCTGTTCAATACTCATTGAACACTAAAAATTACGATTCACATGTGCAATAGCAATAATACTTGAATTGATTTTTCAGTAATGTGTGCAATAAATTAGACATGGGGCAATTTTGGATAACCCAATTGACTTGATCCATGTTTTTGGACTGTGGGAGGAAACCGGAGAACCCGGAGGAAACCCACGCTGACACGGGGAGAACATGGAAACTCCACCCAGATGGGGATTCGAACCGGGAATCCCTAGCGCTTAGAGGCGAACGTGCTAACCACTAAGCCACCGTGCCGCCGCAACCAACATTATTTTTCCATTTATTTGATAATTTAAATTACATTTTTTTCAATGACAGTTTAAGATCACCTTTTCCATTTTTTTATTTAATTGAATTTTGTGGTTTCTGTTATTTTTTGGGTTGCACTAAACCAGTGCATGTCTGACCAGTGCAGTTTCTCTAAATAAAGATGCCCTAACATGCCTGAAATCCATTTAAGGTAATCAATTTGTTTCCACTTTTTTAAGTTGCTCAACATAAGTTTCAAGTCTTTGATATAGGTGCCCTGCATCTTTTTTATTTGATGCTTTAGCATTAACACTTGGTTTCTTTCTCTGTCTCTACAGGTGATCCATGTGCTCTTAAAGATTTGGGAAAGACTTTAGTACTGTACAGGAGGACTGTCATGCCCTATTCTGCTTACTGTCGAAAGTGTAAAGGCACCAGTGATAAGAAAGAGGTGGAGCAGTATGCAAGCCTGGTGGGCCAGACGTGTGCAGAAAGAATTCTACTGTACCGATCTTAGAACGCTCCATCCTTGTCTGATTGTCTAACTGTCAGTTCAATTCTCACCCTGCTTGAGATGACCATGGCTTATTTTTTATAGTAGTATTTTCTCTGCTTTCTTTCTTTGCAATTGTTTCTGTTGTACATCTGCCTGTTATACATCTTGTTAAGTATTTAGCAAAGCTTATATTTTACTTGTTTAATAGACAAGGCTGAGAAGGTAATGCAATGCTTCTCTAATTATCGCAGTCATCCAATTCAAACTATAGCAATGTAAAGCAATCCAAAGTGTCCTAATATAACAGAGCAGGCTAATATGATTTATTATGAATATGAGCAGCCACCATTCAAAGCTTGTTGGTTCCTAATACTGCAGATAGCACTGGAAGCAAGGTCACTTTGGAGAGGTCCACTATAGTGTTATCCTCCTGAAGCTACCTAGAAAATGTCTGCCTTTCTAAAAAAAAATGAGGAACTGAGGTGTATTAAACAACTTTAGAATTATATATTTTATTTTTGTTTCAAGCTGTCAATCAATTGAATACAGTAAATAACTAAACTGAAAGATAAACTGCTTAATAATTGGCAAAATAATATTTTATAAATAAAATGATTCTTAGGATTATTGTTAAGGATATACTTTGTGTTAGCTGCTTTCTTGATCTGTCAATTAAAAAGGAATATACCTATCAAAGATGTTAAATCAGCATCAGTGTGTACGCGGTGTTAATGGCAGAGACTCCTGTAATAAGCACTGCTCACCTGCTGACTGTAGACTTGTTAAGGCTAACCTGCCAACAACCTTAGCCAGCATTTTCATCAAACTCTGTGGTTGGGAGTTAGTCTGTGAGTGGGTGGCCTTGGTGAAAACCCAAATGCCTGAGACAAATGTAAATTAGCACTTAGGTTTTCTTCAACCTCTTCACCAGAATGACTTATGTAGGCTGCATTTATTCTTTCTGACTAGAGAAAACCCTGAGAAAAGCTGGTAGCATGCTTTTGATCATTATTGTAATCTAAACTGGTTGTGATTAAATAGCTTTTGATTCCAATGCTGTGTGTGGTTGCTTTGTAGTCGTATGAACGTAGGCCAGTGGAGCACTGCAATCCATTTTAAGCACAAAGTACCAAAAGTATAAAAATTTAAATTTTAGGATTTAGACTTTTTGATCTGACACATTCCTAGAATTGAAAAACAGGGTTAACTGGTCAATAAAGTGATTTCAGCTGCCCACTTCTGATCTCAAGAGTTTACAGTAAACACATGATTGTTTCAAATAAATGGGAAAAATGCCTTGAAGCACAAATAAATAAAAAAATAATAAATAATTAAATAGATAAAACAAACAAAGCACAATAAATGGCTTAATTAACAACAGCATGTCTTTTTTTAATTTCTTTTTGTTTTGATTATGTTTTGCAGCTCTGGGTAAGATCCACTTTCATTAATAACCTCCACCAAGACACTGTTCAAAAAGAATCTACAGTAACGTCCTCCAATATGGAAATCGGTGCAGAAAGCTTTTTTTCAGCGAGTGGTCACGAAGGCCTACAGGAAGAATGAGCATGCTTGGAGGTCCGTTCTTGACTTCCTGTGTTTCAACACTACTATTAGACCCTCTCTGTCCCTCTAAGGGTGATTGCTGTCACACAAAAAAATCCAAAGATCTACCCTCCCAATTGTCTGTATTGTCCAACTAGACATCGATGAGATAGCATAATAGACCTCTGCACTCCGCAAGTGCCTCATGTGTTTGATGGTCTTCCAACATAAAGCTATTCCTCATAAATATTTGAACCTTGCATTTTCCGCACAACACGGAAAGCTCTGACTTTTGGAATTGGTTATACTATCACATTGGAACATAATCAGTCTCATTCAGAATTAGTATTTTACTTTTGTTGACTACACACTATGGCAGGTGTTTGGGTAAATGTAATGTATGCTTGCTTGGATTTACTGTGGCTTTAAAATAAAAATATAATGTAGAAATATGCCAAAAAAGATTAACATGGCTCTTGACTTGACACATTTTTTACAGTGGTTTCACTGATGCTGTTAACTTTTTCATTTATTCATTCATTCATTATCTTACGCTTTGTCCTATATTAGGGTCGGAGAGGGGTTCCCCATGCCCATCCAGGGGAGAACGTTTCCGGCGCTGGGGTGATACACCCAGGACAGGGAGCCAATCTATCGCTGGGCACACACTCACACAGACACGCACACATACACACACTATATGGGGCAATTTGGAGAACTCAATTGACTTGAACCATGTTTTTGGACTGTGGGAGGAAACCGCAGAACCCGGAGGAAACCCACGCGGACACTGGGAGAACATGGAAACTCCACCAAGATGGGGATTCGAACCGGGAATCCCTAGTGCTGAGAGGCGAACGTGCTAACCACTAAGCCACCGTGCCGCCCCACATTTTCATTTAGTTGCACTTAATGTTTTCACCATTTTTTTTTTACTTTCACTGTAAAATATTGATTATCTTTTTTTGTGAGTTTCTAGATCCAGTTAATTGGTGTAATTGAGACCTGTGAATTCTTAAGATGGCCACCAAAATCCTGACCTTGTAAAAATCTTTGCGTTTTGCTAAAGATTTCACAATGAAATATTATTGATGGTGCAATAAATCACAGCCAGCATTTTATTTGCAATAACACACTTTGTAGGTTTCTGTTACTTTTATAAACTCAAACAAGAGAAATTTGTTAAACGGCCATAATCTACAACGATTAATTGCTTAATTAACGATTAACGATTTATCTATTCATTAGATAACTAATTACTTGCTTTTCCTTAGGAGGAATGCCTTAAGTTGTCAAAGTGGATATGTGGATCATGTTCCACAAATCTGGTTTGGTTATTTTGGTATTTATGCTTAAATTGCTCCCACTGAAAAAGGCAGAATTTATAGTTATTATTTCATATAAAACTATGGTTTTGAAATAAGTAGAACACAATTGCAGGGAGAACCTTTATCAATCTAAAAAAACATACATCTATTAAACACCTCTTTGATTTAAAAAGCATACTAATCAGCTGAAGATGCAGTGTTTGGATATTTCTCTTTGTTTTTTGCACTCTTAAGTTGATGAAGGTTGGCTCTGCTGTGCTTCCCTGTTGCTCCTGTCATACAGAGTTAGTTTCACTCGCTTCATGTATTGCTGGGTTATGCCAGCAGCTTGGAGAGGGTTTGCTTGTAAAATCACCCCACCCCCATTTTAGTCAGCATACAGACCTGTTTTATGTCTGGGCAATTATAGTAATGTGCTCTGGAAAGCCAAGCTATTTAGATACAGTGATCATTAAAAAATGCTGGGAGTGCAGTTTTACGCTACCATTTGGGAGTTTTGTTGATTTTATTGACCTCTACACTTTCTGGATACAGAAAAACAAGTGTTTTTTTTTTTTTTTTCATGAACGAAATTTTCAACAATGCACATGTAGCTTCAGACATACACAAACTTAACTGCAATACATCACCAACTCCTTATTCTGTCCTACTCAGTAATTGGATAGTATCAGACACTGTATAGTGCAGGATGTAATAATCTTGACTGCTAGACCATGATGGTTCCAGTGCTAAATTTGTTTTGAAACCTTTAGTACCAGACCAGTAGCCAGGAATTTTAGATATTTCCCTTTTCCTGCCAGTGTGGTTGGACAAAAGTCCTTTGTCATCCAAGTGACTGTTTCCACTCATTTTTAAACATTCTATCATACCACTGCATTCTGTGCTGAAACCATAGACCTCAAACAAAGTGCATCCTGCGTCATGGCAACCGATCTCAAACCTCAAACCAGTAAGCTTGGATTCCACACTTCTATCAGCACAAACTCGGGACCATGCGAGCCAGTGGTTAATCTGTGGTTCACTTTTTCATCTCCTAAATCCTATCCAGCTCCACAGAATAAGCTGCTGTGTTTGGCAAGGATGTGTGCTGCAGATATGGAAAGACCTCCTCAGTAGAGGCGAAGGGGAAACACAGAGCATGAAATACAATCTGATGGAAGGATCTATGTTCCGCCTCACTCAGTGTGAAACATCACAAAACTCCTTATAAACCAACAAAATGTAATAACACACAAAAAATATATCAAAAATAGATTATTTTAAGAATATAATTCTTAAAATGCAGAAAGAAATGTCTGTCAAAGAAAGCACAAAATCGTCAGTTCAAATGTTTAATGTACTGGCCTATTGATTGTTCAAATCCCAGTACTACTCATCTGCCACTGCCTTTAAGTAACACACATTATGTAATAACCACTGTATGGAAACATTAAACAACATTACTTAAATATATTGACTTTGTATATCACAGATGTTTGAGGGCAACTGCTACTCTATTTAGGACATCAAGTTTTACTCGTCATTTTTAGATGGTACCAAATCTCAATGTAAGCCTTTATGGCCAATATACTCTGTATTTTTCCTTGTTTAGTTATGTGAAGATGTGAAATAAGATAAAATGTTTGTGTAGAGTGATGAGATATATGAACAAACAATCTGTACCTCGGGCAAACAGAACAACTGCTTGATAAATCAGCTTGATAGTAAACTGTGTGTGTGCGGGTGAGTGGGATCAATCATATACCAGTTTAACATTTAGCACTCGGTGTAGAGGCCAAATCTAAACTCTCACAATGCTTGCTCTTGTTTGGTGCATGTGTTGCAGCTAGGTACATGTCCTATATGCATGTTTGTACCAGCCCCATCAGAAAGCCATGAGCTGTTGTGCAAAGAACTTAATTAATTTGGACATCAATCCTGTTGTGTGACTTTTCTAAAAGCTTTATTATTAAAGAACATTGAATGTGTTAATTTGGGGTTAAGTTTTGTGTGGTCAGTCAGGTTTTGCTTTAACACCAAACTTATCCAGCCATGCCTGTATTGCTTTAAGTTTGCTTTGTGCACTCAGGTGCCCTCATGCTGGAAATGAAAACACCTTCCCCAAACTCTTCCCATAACATTGAACGCATATAATTGTTGACAATGCATTACCATGTGCATAATGTTATAACTACCTCTTTGACAGTGAGAATAATCAAAACATTTAATCTAATCAGTGATTAAGAGTTGTTTATGTGAGTTTAAGAAGTGTGCTACCAATTCAGCTGATAGTTTTTTTTCAGTTCTTACTCAAACTTAAAATTAACAAACAATTAGGCTCTGTTTTTTAAAGCACACTAGAACTGACTGGTTTGAATTTAGAAGTTGACTTACTGTGTCATACTGTTTGTTGTAAAATAAAGTTTCAGTAAGATAGCATTGAATATTTTACAATATTTTCTAATTAAAATATTGAAAATTAAGAATGTTTAAATATTTTAAATAATACAACAATATATATTTGCTTTTGTTTGTAGAAGTTGACTTACTGTGTCATTCTGTAAAACAAAGTTTCAGTGAAGTAGCATTGATTCGCTTTTCACAAATCAGAGGAAAGTTTACCATGAAACTGTTTGTGCATATGTGCGTGCATGCTGACATCCGTGAGTGTTTGTAGGAGTTTGTACTCAGTCAGCGGAAGCTCCTAGGCTGAATGAAATGCAAGTCTGTATTGTGTGCAGGGGCCCAGCATTAAGCATATCATCACTTAAATGCAGTTCTATTCTACAAGGGCTTAGCCACCCTGCCTGGGATTAGCCCCCGTCACAAAGATTCTGCCGTCTACATGCCACACTGTGCAAGAGTGTTTTCTTCAGCAACTCATTGCAGTTATACTTATTTTACATTTCAGCTATATTTTTATTTAATTAATTTAAATGTTCAGAAATTAACTGAACAAACAAAATACAAAAAACAAATAAACAAAAGCAAATGTATATTTCTGTATTATTTCAAATATTTAAACATTTTTAATTTTTTAAAATATTTTAATTCTTGGAACATAATAACTGCATATCTAATGGTAAGAATTAGAATGGTTTATAGGAATTGTAGATAAATTGGAATAAAAATGAGAGTGAAGCAGATTCTGTTTGCACTTCAAGATGACATTTGTGTATTTGTAGAACCTCTTCCGATATATTACCCCATAAATTCAGCCAGTCCCATAACCTGTCTTATCTCTTATACTGAACAAGACACAATCCTTCACATGCTCTCTTAATATATCACCTTACACATGTTTTCCAGGTGTTTTCAGCTTTGCATGTCTTTTGTTCATTCACAAGTCCTTAGTAAGAACATGAGAGTTTTACATATGAAAATGAAAGGAATTAAATAATCTGGAGTCACTCTGCAATCTGTCACACTGCAACATTGTGTCTTGAAAGTATAAACAAAAACAATGCTGATTTTTGGCCAACTGCGTGGTCTTAAGTATGTCTCGTTTCCTCTCAATTAAACCTGAAGTGATTTTTATTAGTTCTACTATAAGTGAAACGTATACCCCACAGTATATCTTGTTTATGCTTTTAACTTTGTGTTTATAGTTTGGGGAAGGCTCTTACTTCCTGCAGCAAAGTTTAATAAGTTTGGTGTGGGGAACTCCAGTGGTCTTAATTTCATCCCCAGTGAACATGTTTGTGATGAATCGGGCATTTATTTCCCAAGCAAGGCGCCATGTCCAATGCTGGTGCTTGATCTCAGAAATGCTTTATTGATTTACTGGTGACATTTTAGCCACAGAGAGACTCAAATTCTTGTGGGATAGTTACCCAGAAAATTGGAGCCACCCCATTTGCATGCCTATGGTTTTGTTGTGGTAGGTTCAGGGACTCTTGTTCACTGTCTAACTGAAACAAAAACCCTACACTTTAATATTTTGTCTTTAGCTTTGATTATGCTGGGCTTTATTCATATATTTACTGTGTCGTTGTTTTGACAACTTTAAGCAATATGAAATCATTTCTTCTGTATTGCCACTTTATAAAGTTTTTTCCAGCATATCGTAAAGAACAAAACTTGTGGCTAATTTATATTTAAAGATAATTGCTCATGCTCTCTGAACTCTACTTTCTGTAACAGATGCCCATTGATTAACGCTGTAAACATTGGAATGGATGAGCTGCCAGTGTGGATGTGTTTGACGTCAATCAATGATCTAGCACAAGGAATATTTAAGCTGATGTTTAGCCTTGGTTCTTGCATCAGTAGGCAGATTGTAGTATGTATCGCTTTATGGAGGTGCATGTTTGACACTGTGTATGACCATGGCTAGCCATCACAAGTTGTGACAAAGATGCACAGTAACATGTAGCGACTTATAGAAGTGATAGTGCATCCTAGTGGTTATGGCTATTATCTTGTAGGCAGTGTTTCCTTTTGTTTATTTGAAATACACATGCAGAAGACTGAGGGTGTAGTAAGAAAGTGGCATATACATTCCTAGGTATGTATATTTGGGTAACAGATATTATTTGTGCTTCATATCCTGTAACAGATATATGTACAGTATGTGGCATATGTGCCGAGATATTGTGTATTGTGTATTTCATACAGTATGAAATGTTGCTGAGCTTTAATCTTCCCTGTTAAGGCCACTAGTTATACACTAGTAATACTTACTGATAAAATTTGTTTTGCCAAATAGTGTAGGTGTGTTTGGTCAGGAGTCAGGCCATAATTTTGTTATGTTAATTCTTGGTAAGATTTTGAACATACCATATTTATTTAATTTGAAGTCATGTCATCTACCAAGCAAAATCTTTTTTTATAAAACATATTGGTACTGTTTTAAAATTAAGATTAATTTTGAGAAAATATTAAGTGCATTCAATGCTTTGTATAATTATCATCAATGTTCTTGGAACCCTTATGTCTTGCAAAATTATGAATGGCCAATTCATTTAAGTCTGTCAGATGTCATGTAATGTCTTATGACAACTCATACTTTCCCCTCTCTTGAAGTAATGCTTAATTTACCCTCCAACCTCATTTACGTCCAAGGCCTTACTGTAATTTTCCTCACTCTAATCAACTTTTTACAGTGGGGCACAAAGGAGGAAAATGTCCCTCTTCCAATTCCTTAAAATGGTCCTATATGAATTAAGCCTCAGGTAAATTAAATTTCCTTTTTTTAAATCCTTTTCTACAAGACTGAAAGATTTTTATTTACTATTAGTAACCATTTGTCACTTTTTTAATTAATCTGTTTAGTTGGAAGGGGACCTCTACCTAGCAGAATAATAATTTTAAGATTAAGATTTAGTACTGTAACCATGATGGTTATAATTTACATATTCATTAGCAATAAATGTCAGGTTTTGTTTTGATGGGTTTTTTGAAACATTGTGACTTGTTTGTCACACAAACTAAGACATTTAAAAGTCTTGACGATACTGGTTTAATTGGATATATTCTTAATGTTTTTTTTTAAAAACTGCTAACTTGTAAATAATTTCTGTACTTCATTTGATGCTATTAAATTACTTGGCTTTGTTTGTATATAGTAAACACTAATGACACCCCCCCCTATCTGTAATGAATGTTTTAAGGTCTACATCTACTGGTTTGTTGTTTAATTTTCATTTCAAGTCAATGTGTGCAATTTTCCTTTCCCAGAGTTGTTATGTTATGTGAGATTACAATCTGTATATACTGTATATATTGTTAATGTATTTAACCATAGTGTATGTACTCTAAATCTCTCATGCATACAGTATACGGCATATAAAGTGATAATTGGATGGCATTGTGGTCATTAGGCAGCTTCTGTATCTTATGGCAGCAATGTCCTAGTCTCTTTTTTATTGAGTGGCCTTTCTGTGTGGAGAATATTTGTTCTCTCTGCGTCAGACTGGGTTTTTTTTTTTTTTAGAAGTTTTAGATTCTTTCCATAAAAGACATAGATTAGGTGAATTGGTTTGTGTAATTAAATTACAAAGTTATTTAATGTTTCAGCTGTTATTTTGTCCAATTCTTCCCGCAAACAAGTCTGATGATGTGCAAAAATACGTGCAATTATTTTTGTTATTAAAATTCTCCACACATTCTCTATTAGGGACAGACCAGGACAGCAGGCAGGTTAGTTCAGTTCTTGTATTCTTCCACAGTCCTGCTTTTAAAGTGAGTGGAGCATGTGGTTTTGCATTGTTTTGTTATAAAATGCATCAATTGTTTTGTTATAAAATGCATCGATGTACTTGAAAAAATGATGTCTAAAAGGCATCAAGTGTTGCTGTAAAATGTCTGTAGGCTATAAGGTAAAATCAAACATATCATAATCTGTAATTATGAGCAATCTTAAAAGAATTAAAAATTTAACATATAACTGGTATTATGCCAGGTGTCAGTGCTAGGCCCTGTGAGCTAATTCCACAACTGTCTCATACAGGACACTTGTATGAAAATATAAAATTACAAACTGAAAAATGAATGTGAAGCTTGTACTGGACAATGTTATAAAATTTGATAATTCAAATTTTGCATAAATGGTGGTTAGTTACATTTTAGGAATAGCTATGTAAATATGTTCACAGGTAGCTTATTGTTTACATGTATGTGTAGGCAATCAGGTATTTTTTGTATTGTAATATAATGTATTACATTTATGAACACACACACACAAAGTTTTCAGAACATTCCTTTACCTCCAAACCCCCAGATCGATCCAGGAGTTTAATAAAATACAAAGTTTTTTAATATAATCACAATTTAACCACGGATTTGTGGGTTATTAACTCTGGAATTCATAGTTTCAACCAAATATGGAGCTTTCTCGGGGGAACAGGCCCTGTGGTGTGTGCTGGGCTTAATCTTCAGACCTCAGAAACAGAGAGTGAACTGATCCCAAACCCCTTTCCGCTTCAGGGCATGTATTTCACTTCCCTAGCGGCTGTGGCTTTTGGAAAGCAGTACATCAGAGCCTTTAATGACCAGAAGATGACTCTCACGTTTGGTTGCATGAGTGCAAGGACTTAGGGAGTCTTCCAGCAGATTAGCTGCTGTGTGTTCAGAAGCAGAGCCCATCAATAAGCCTGCCAAGCTCAACAAACATTTTACTTTGTACTGCCAACCTTTCTCTGTTGTCTACTTTATCATAAGTTGTTTTGTCTTAAAATGCACAGATAAACTTTCATTTATGTTTATTTTTTTTCTGGCTGTACATGAATTCATTCAAAATTACTGCATACTTTGTGGTTTGGGTCTTTTCCATGTACTTTCACAAACTGTAAAGTAATATTGGTACAGCTCTGTTCAGTTACTGTTTTACTATTCAATTTAAGATATCATGTACCTATATCAAGTCATGTTTTCACTTTATTTGTCTTCACCATAAGTTACAGATACTGTAACTTATTCTAGAAGGCAGTATTATTTTTTTGTTTTTGCCTTCCCACCAAACTTCACTGTTTGCACATTTTAATGTAATGTGAACAGGTCATTGTCTTCGGATTTTGCAAGGATCTACTGCTGGCAGGCACATTTTCTTAGAAAATATACTCCACTCTGAGTTAGGACTTCAACCACAAATCCTTGACTTGGCTAAAATATTTGCTGAATGTGCAAAACACAGACTTTTTAACAAAGTGAAAAGGGGGAAAAGAAGAAAAAAATGACATGGTGGCCTGCCATGTAAATTAAATGCAGATCTCGTATATGTTTTTTTTGCATGTGTGTCATAAGAAGAAAGCAAAAAACTAAGAATTAAAAAATGAAGAGAAATAAACAGAGAGCAACTGGCAGGGACCATTGTTTCACTTGGCAGAGAGTGGTGCTGTATGGCTGCAACCCAGCCATTAGCCAGGAATTCTGAGTGAAGGAGAAATGAAGAAAAAAACATGCTTCACACCTCTCTCCCTTTTCTCTTCTAATTTTCCATTTTCATCCAGAAATTAAGGTGATTTAAACTTGATTGGGTTTCATCTACGTGCCCTGAAGAAAAGAGTTTTATGATGAGTGGAGTGTGAAATAATAAATGCAAATCTTAACACAGATGCTAAGAAAAAAAATGAGAGCAAATGTAAATAATTTGGTAAATGACAAAAATGTATAACAGCAGTTGGTAAAGATGTTTTTTTTTTTTTTTGTGACAGTCACATACATTTTTTATTTTAAGATTTGCTTTTCTAGTAAGTATAATGTGGGGAGGCATTGAAGGCATATGGGTTGCAGGCAATGGAACCTAAAATGTAAGGCCTTTCCAAATTAGAAACACATATGTACATATTTCCCTATTTGAAAGAAATGTTGGAAATGGGCAATAGAGAGGCCATATTCAACAAAAAAAAGAACATAAATAAATAAAAATTTAAAAAGCTGAAAAGCACAAACACCATGGAATGCTACAAGGACAGTTCTAATTTTAGGGTTTACCAGAATAACCAAAACAGAAAACATGTGAGGCAACATTTAATATCCATTTATGTGCCAAAGCCTGAAATATTAAAAAAAATAATAAGGTCAACTTTTTAATGAAATTTTCGACTAAATATTTCTCTTTAATATTTGACGCTATGACATACACAAGTCACAAGACACAAATGGAACATTCCACCTATTTATTTAAATGAAGAACAATTTTACCTTGTGTTGGGAATTATCTGTAATTCATGACAAATAATATCATGTTACCAATCATCACACTAAAAAAGATGTGTAGAAGCCATTGTCATCTCCTCTCAGCCTCTTTCATGTCTTTTTTTCTGTAATTCAAAGGAGGTGTTCAGTGATGTGATCCCCTTAAAGGGCTCCAGAGATCCTTCATTTATCACATCAATGATCACTGCCTGTGGTTCACCTCAATGAGCCATTTACTCTCGAAAGATACACTAAAAAAATAAATAACAGTTTTTTTTGTTCCACATTGTGTAGCCCTGAATTAATATTTAATTGAGCTGCCTGTTGATTTACAAATCAACAGATAATGTGATGCTATGTGGTAATAAATATTTGAGGCTGTAGAATTTTTTTTTTTTAAATCCTTTATTTCTTTGAAACTAAAGAAGGATGAGTGCTGATGGGCCATTTGTTTTGTGGTGAAATGAGCAATTGATGGATGAATGGTGATGATTGAAGTGGATCTTTAGTATATCAGGGTTTATTTTTATGTGGCAAATTTTTAAGGTCCAGTATTTAAATTAAGGGGCAAAACTCTAAAGATTCAACACTGCAGTTATAATTTACCCAGGTCACCATGTATATGGCTCAGTAGACAGGATCGCTCTCTCTGCCAAAGACCTTATAGTAGCAGTTTGGTTCTTCGGAACTGTCCCTCCATGTTACATCATTTTATCTAATATTTTACTGGTACTTTAAGTCACATAACAGAGAAAAGGCAGTGTGCCAAAGGCTTTACTAATGAGAAATGTCTCTTTCATGTTTTTGGCTTTATCTAACTGAACTTTATTTTCTCTTACATTGGTACAGTGTGAAGCACTGTGGTATGTCATTTAACTTGAATGATATACTGAAATATTTGGAAACTGGAGGGGTACAGTAATGAGACTGGGTTTAGTTGGTCATCTACAAACTTATGGTGTATGTAAGGGTGTTTTCAGCAAAGGCTTTATTTGTCATTACTTTCCTGAAGTGTCCTTGAAAAAAAAAGGGAATGAATGAAAATTCATCCCTCCTTCTAAGCTCCTAGTTCATCCTCTCTCCACCACAGCTATTGTCCTGGGATGTTCTTTATAGACAGTTCCTGATGTGAAGCTGGCCTTAAACATGGTAAACTCATTGTGGCTATTCGATGTGTGAAGTTTATAAAACAAAGAAACAGTCCACTTTATTAAAAAAATGTAGATTAGAAGTTTGTTTTTCATTTGAAGTTAAAACACAAGGTTATATTTAGCTTCTAATTAAAGAAAAACTTTGTTTAATATGATGAACAAGGATCTACATTAATCTAAAATTACATAAAGTAGCTAAGAACAGAAAGTAATGCATGTAAGTTTCAGTTTTAAATGTTTTTAATTGTATTATTTATTAGCAACAAACAATTTAATATATTACTTTAAAATATATTAGTTAATACATTACTTAAAATTCTAATTATTCTTTAATGAGAGTTTTACTGAACGTGAAGCGTGTCAGAATAGTCATTATATAAAGGGCACTTTGTTGCATCAGGAATAAACTTGTGAACATTATTAAGTAGTTAATAGGGAAAAAATAGGGACACGCTCTTAGCAGTTGGGTGTACACAGAATATGTTCTATTTTACTATTCAGATTGCCATAAAAGTGTATTACAATTAATGTTGAATTTATCTTAACTATTTCTTTGGCTGAAATTGTTAAATAAATGAAGTCTTTGCATTTTAGGCATGCATTCCACTTCAAACTACATATTTTAAAAAGATATACTTTTTCCACTGTAAATTCAGTATGGTCTAATAATAATAATAATAATAATAATAATAATAATAATAATAATAATAATAATAATAATAAATGTTCATGAAGGGAGCATTTTTTTTTTTTTTGGCTAGAAATGCATTAATGAGAGAGGTCATCATTAAGATGCAGCATAACTAACAGAAAGGCTACTGGGTAATTTACACTAATTAATCTGGATCAATAAACAATTTTGCCAATTATTGAACGTAGCTGTAACAATTGGGCGTTATTATATATATACTTTACACTTGCTCAGACACATTTAAACTATTTATTTTTTATATTTAGTTTTAAGGTGGAACAGAATAATTATTTAGCTGGAGTAATGCTTTTGTTCTGTTGTTTAAAGATGTATCAGGGATCTCTGTCATGTCTTCCCAACTGTGATAAAAAGACATTTCTTTTGAAGCTGGGAAATTTGGGGTACTGGCTGGGTTTTTTATCCCCTGACTCCCGGATCTTTGGCCTCTCACTGTTCTCCATATCTAATCCGAGCCAGCTTAGCTCTCCACAAACAACTTTCATGAAGATCCTTTCTCTCATTTCCCTCCATTCCTGCTGCTATTATCATAGAAGTACAGTAATGTTACATCTACTGTATATGCATGGTGATTTTGTTAGAAAGTCAGCAACCCCTACCTAAATATGATATTTCTTCTTCGTGATAATCAATGCCCACATTGTTATAGGTTAACATAATCTTTAATTCTCCTAATTCATAAAGAAGAAATGTTAAAGATTTAAAGCATTAATGGCTCTTCATGCTATATTTGAAGCTGCATTGTTAATGTTTGTATTTTTGTGTTTGTGTGCACGGGTCTGTAAAGCAGACCAGGAGTGACAGTCTGCTCTGTTATGGGCTGCTGGTTTTGCCAGGAACTCGGCCCACCTTTTCACATGGCCCAAAAATCACAACAGACCCACAAACTACAGGGACACTTCACCCACTGACATACCAAGCCGTCACGCAGATGGAGCACACACACACACACACACACACACACACACACACACACTCACTCACTCCTATCTACACATTTAAGAAATATGTTGTTAGGAATGCTATAAAATAAGTAATAACTAAACTTTTTATTTATTTGTTAGTATGTATATTTCCATATCAATTTAAAATCTGCTTTCTTTGAAAATATTTTGCATGCAGAGTTGTATGATATTAACCAGTTAAGGAACTAAAATGTAATATTAACCTAATAAAGCTCCTTCTGTTTTAAGTCTCTGCTTAAGCCTTTTACATATAATACGAAAAGTGAGAAGTCATAACTTTTGTGTACTAATAATCTAATTCATTGCAATAAAGTTAATGGTACATTAAAAACTTTCGCAAAAAATTCACAAAATAGATATCATAGTACAGTTTATTTGAATTTGTTAAATGAGCAATCAAAAGTAAAATTAAATCTGGTATTATCTACTACCCACACACATACACACACTATGCATTGCACACTGTGGGAACCAGTGCAACAGTCAAACACATTTTTATTGTTTTAAGTCATTAAATTAATGGAAAAAAAACAACTGATCTGTCTTATTGACAGACTGTATTCTAACTTGCTGAGATTCACACAAACACAATTTGGCCTCTTAACTTGAGATGGAAGCTGAAGGCAAATCTTCACACCTTTAATTTATGGCTCTTCACATTGTATGGCTGTTACTTTAGCATACTACTTAAAAACTTTATACACTACATGCATATAAAAATGATGGAATAAAATATTTTCATTTACATTGTCATTTAGCAGACGCTTTTGTCCAAAGCGACTTACAAATGAGAACATTACAAGTCAGAAGCTATGCAGAAAACCAACTACACTGTAAATTCATCAAACCTGATTGTTATTTGATGCTGCGCCCCCCCCCCCTTTTTTTTTTTTTTTTTTTTTTTTTTTACAACAGCTATTTGTTAAAGAGATGTGTCTTCAGTAGTTTCTTAAAACTGCTTAGTGATTCTGCCTTACGGACAGAGTTGGGAAGATCGTTTCACAATTTTGCAGTGGTGAACGTCACGGAGTGAGAATTAGCTCCACAGTGAGGTGGAATCGCCAGGCGACAATCCTCACTGGAGCGAAGTGAACGAGTCGGAGTGTATTTTGAAAAGATAGAGTGAAGGTAAGAGGGGGAAGATCCAGAAACGGTTCTGTAGGCCAGAGTCAGTGACTTGTACTGAATGCGAGAAGCTACAGGAAGCCAATGGAGGGAAATGAGTAGTGGAGTGACATGAGAATGCTTGAGCTGGTTAAACACAAGTTGGGCTGCAGAGATTTTGAATTAGTTGAAGAGGTCTGATTGTGGAAGCTGGGATAAATATGTTATTATTTTATAACATTACACCCTTGAATTTGCCATTTTATTTTTAAATAGTTTATATATTTGTAATTTGATCACTAAAACATGGTCATAATACAAATCAAATAGTAACAATACAGTCAACAGAACAAAATGTAAAATTGTTCTGATGTCTACTACTCTGAAAATGCAATGTTTAAATTGGGATTTTTTTTTAAAGATGATTTAGTCCATAGCTGTTGAGTCAAACTGTCTTTGGATAGTTCAACAAGTTTGGCAGGTGTTATTGTTTGGACTGATGGACGTATTTGTTCAGAGATGTATACAGCCACATCTTTTTTTCAAAACACACCCACAACTTAACACATAGTCTGCAATGCCTTTTCTGCTGGGACAAAACAAATTTCCCCTGAAGCCAGTTTAAGGTTAGAAATTCAAAAAAAATTTGCTGCTTGATTGTGCATTAAAAACACAAACACATGTTCATCGCTGATTTACTTGAACATCAACTAGATAAATACTACTTTAATCAGTCACTGTGTAGTTTTTGTTTTATTCTTTAAATCTGATACTATATAATAAAACACTAAATGTGATTTTGGGAGTGGTTAGAGGATAGCTCATAGCCAGAACAGTAAAACAAAGTAAACATGTTGTGAAAAAAGTGTTATATGGTGACAGAAGCATGAGAAAAAGGCTAGAAGGTAAAAAAAAAAAAGAAACAAGACTTGCTTTTCACGGTTGTGCAACCAGGTAAAGAGGCAGGAGAAGGGTGGGGCAACGAGCCAGCCTACAGCAGTAAATCTGTCAGTTTAAATCAGTCAGCTTCTTTTTTTCTCCAGCAAGTGCACATGTTGCGACGTGCCATTCAAATCCACACTGGCGCCTTTTGTTAGCAGTGATGAGGGAAAGTTACCAGATATTCCATGGAGCAAATGAACAAAATTTCCCATGAACATTTATGGTGTTCATTGTTACGGAAATTACTTTATACTTTTATACATTAAAATATTGTACCTCATGATGTATGTGGCTTACTGGTTAGCACGTTCGCCTCTCAGTGCTAGGAATTCCCGAATCCCAATCTTGGTGGAGTTTCCATGTTCTCCCCTTGTCCACATGAGTTTCCTCCGGGTTCTCCAGTTTCCCCCCACAGATCAAAAACACGGATCAAGTCAATTAAATTCTTCAAATTGAATTTTCCAAACTCCAAATTCTCCAGATTGGCGCCCTGTCCTGGGTGTATCTGCCCAACGCCCAAAACGTTCTCCCTTGGATGGGCATGTGGAACCCCCCCGTGACACTAATAGAGGATAATCGGAAGATAATGGATGGATGATGTATGATAACAAGTGTTTAATATGTATGTACTGAATCAAGTTTTTACCAAAAATGCACAGTTTAATAATAAGAAAATTTGTGTTTTTACAATAACAAAATATACATTTTCCCACTGAACAAAATTAGTATAATTATCTGACCACTGCTTTAGATAAATTAGTCAAACATGGGTTTTTCTTTTTCCTAGGTCAAGCTGTTCTTTGGAAGTGGTTTAGGTGGGTGGAGGCAGTTCAGTACAGTCCAATTTATGTCAAGTAATTCAGATCTCAATTAATTACACTGTTCAAAGACACAATTTTTAAACAACAGAATGGTGGAGTGGACACTGTCATAAGAGGAACAATGACAAAGTTCCATAATAATAGGGGTCTGAGTTCTCAAAAGGGTTCTTCCTTATACCATGTTTTTTTTCTTGCTACTGTCCTATTGACTTGCTTTTGGGAGGGTTCAGAATATACAAAAAAATTTTGCATTAAAGTAAAGTGCTATTTACATTTTAAAAAATGAATTGAATTGATGTGTAGCATTTTATTTATATTCTTGTAAATCTTGTAGAAATGCAAAGCAGTTTGATTATGTAATATTTATCATTGTTGTTTTATATATTCATTTATAGTTTTTACATTTTTAACATAAGATGTTTCAATGCTATTTCGAAATATCTCCAGTCACGTTTATTTTACAGTTGCTTACATCAAACGATTTATTTGGTTTGGTTTAAATGTTTACTGGAGTACTAAACAGAACATCTTATTTTGTTCTGTTTAGTACAAAACAGAGTTTGCAGTGGTGACAGAGTCCAGCAGTGAAATGTTACAACATAGCTTGTGTCTAAAATACCAGCCCCACCCTGCAATACAACAATCTTTAACAAAATTATTACATCCACTACTATTAAATATAAACAAGACTGTACATATACAACTCGCCAAATAACAAACTAGTCTGATACGTCTGTTTTTTAGAAATAAAAAAATACTTTACTATTAAAGACTTTCCAAAGAGTCTTATGAGATCATGTTTAGTCATTTTCAACCAATCCCTCATTTACTCAGAATGTCAGAATGTTATTGGAAATCTAACTTATTAAATTGCTTATAAGTTTCTGAGGCTAAGAATCTCACTACCTTAAAGAACATAAAAAAATCAATCTTCCACTTTAGGAATACAGCTTACATAGTTGCCTATGAACTTTCATTTGTATTATATTTTAAATTTAAATTTTATTTTAAAGGTGTGTCTCATGACACACACTATTGAATAATTTATGTGGTCTTCCTGAGGCCAGACTGGTATATATGGTGAAATTGTGTTTTTCATTACCTCCAATAAATCACCCTCATTTATATGGTTCCTCGGTGAGACATTCTGCTGGTGTGAGAAGCTGATGAAGTGCAGAAACTGTCTAGACCACCTTTGGTCAAGGGCACTGGGCTCAGGTTACAGCCTCTAACCCACCCACCCCTCATATTTTTACAGCAATAATTTTTTGGTCACAATCAAAATATTTACCACCAAATATTTTTGCCTCAATGATAATAAATAATAAAACACACATATAAGGCATTTGGGCATCTCTGTCTTCTTAAATTACATTACAATGCAAAAAGAAAATTAAGCATTGTTGGTATTATAATATATGTATATATATATAACTTTTAAAAAGTTCAGTTGGATTTTTTTTTTTATGATCTGAGAATGAAACTGTAAAAATGGGTTTTGGAATTGAGACTTTGGAAACCGTTTGAACAGGAAAAGCTTCAACTTTGTGTTTTTGCCTATTTATGTGTTCAGTATTTATCCAGACATTCACTGTGCAATCCTACAAATCGTATAAGACTTACATGCACATATAATTATTTGTTGTTTTTGGATGAAGCTTACGCTTTATATGTTCACATTCCGGAGTCTGGCTGACTGACCTGCAGCAATGTGGTTGCTTACACTACATGTTAAATGCAGCCAGTTGAGTTCTGTAAATACACAAGCTTAGTTTAGCCTGGAATATGGTGCTCCACATATCAACAATGTTGAAAATGCACAGCTTTGTTGACTTGTGCCATGCCATCTACTGAAATTTCACTCAGACATTACACTTCACAAGTCAGTTTTTATCACTAGAAGATACGTTTTTTTTTATCATTAGCATTTTATCAAACACATCTGTATATTGTGGCTGTTGCAGGAAAACACAGAGATGTATTTTTTGTGGCACTGCATTAATCACATACACATTTCGTAAAACCTCTCTGTCCAAGGACAATAAACTTAGATTTTAGGTGAGACCTGCACCAGTACACACAGCCTTGAAAGTAGAAACAATATTCCTTAAGTATGTGGCATGAATCTGAAATGTCTAATCTTGTTTTTGTGAAGCTATGGGAACAAGAATAAGGCATTACAATATTTCTCACGTGCACAAGGCCTAAACAATACCCACTGTTTACTCTAGTGACTGGATCTATTTTCTGGGTACAGTGATGCTTGAAAATTCGTAAGCTGCTTAAAACATCCTGCTTCTGCATTAATTAAACCTAAAACTTTATCACATTCTTAAGCAAGTGGTAAAACATGTGGTTATTTTATTACTTACTTATTTATAAGAAAATAATTGAATATTATGTATGATTGGCAAAGGTATGTGTACCTTAAATAATTTCTAAATGAAATAACAAATAATAAATCAGGTTTTCAAGAAGTTTTTTGGGGAAATAGCAACCTTCTTAACCTGTGTAAGAAAAGTTTTTAAATGCTTAGAAGTTACTTTAAATGCCTTTGTGACTGCATAAACTATTACATGCATTGATGCATTGAGTTATCTTTGCCAGTCAGCCACTCCAGAAAGTTTTATAGTAGTCAGACTGTTGTTTGGTGGAATTTTAACTCTTTGGAGATGATTTTGTACCCATTTTCAGTTTTATGATCATCTTTTTAACCTTAAATATCCACATACTATTCTCATTCACAAATATGTCACATTAGATTTTTTGTTTTAAGTTACATTTAAGTATAAATATTAAAAATTCTGAATGTTGTGCAAACTTTTAAGCATACCTGACCTACTAGAGTACTTGGACGCTAATATTTTTCTACTTGATACAATACAGAATCCAGTACGTAATTTTAACTGTTTAGAACTGTTTAGAATTATAGTTAATTAAATAATATAGTTAAATAAAATTCTAAATCTAAAAAAAAGCTAAAAATAAAAATAAAACATTATACTAAAATATAATTTAATTTGAATGCATTAATTTATTGTTTATAGCAGTTAATAATGTTTATAAATTGATTCTGTGTATAATATTTATTCAACTTAAACTGAAGTACAAGCAGATGATCAACATATATGTTGTTGATCTGAAACCTGGTGCTAGCAATATGCTGTCCACTTATTTTGTTCCATTCTTTATCTGAAATTTAATAACACAGTAATTGTTTCTTGAACCCACTTGAGTCTTTTAAGTCCTAAATATTGCCCATCCACAATTTCAGTGTCAATACTATACATACCTCAGACATTAAACACAAAGCTGCTTTTGCAGTCCTTGAAATAAAGATGCTCATTAGCATCATAAAAGCATGCAATCTTAACTAATTGGAATTGGTGTGGAAGGTGTTGCAGACATGGTGGGAGAAGAATGCAGTGTAGTTTGGAAATGCTAGCTGGTGTTATAAATGAAAATTTGTATGAAAATTAAGGTTTTATTAGAATATTGGTCACCGGTTAATGAGGGTCTGGTGTTGGAACTGTGGCTGCTTTGAGATCGAAGCAAACATATTTGTTTCCACATTTTGAAAATGTACTTAAATCATAAAACATGCAATCTGCGAATCTTACTCCATTCTGAGCAGTGTATATACTTGGTCACGCTTTATTTAAACTTTAAACATGTATAGTAAAAGGAATCCTAGATTCCAACATCTAATAATGCAAATTGATTTAACAAATTGTACGGTTCATTGTGAGTGTGGCGTGTATGTAATTCATTTTATATAAAACTTTTGAATATAAAATTAATATGTTGAATAAGCTAACAGTTGTACTGTGTATATTTTAATTAATTTAGACATAATTTAAAAATAAAGTCCTTTGTGTACAATGTAAGCATGGGTTTTTTGGGTTTGTAATTTATTTTGTGATAGATATGCTGGAAATATTTAACTCTCTTTTCTGACTGTTCAGATAAATATATACATATATCCACAAACTCAGCACTAATGCCTAACCTGTGATGACATAATTGCTTTGCTTAATACACCCATTAGCAGAGACAGTTGCATTATCATTGGCTGATGTTTAAAAAGAATCATCCTAAGCCTTATCATCTGGGACAACACATTCATGCTGAGAAATGCATTCCACTTCACAGATGCTTTATATAAGGCAATACTGTGTGCATTAATGTAAAGCTGAAACTGATATTATTTTTTTTGGAACTTGGTTTCCCTTGAATAATAAAGCAACTCTGTGTGTGTGTGTGTTGTGTGTGTGTGTGTGTGTGTGTGTGTGTGTGTGTGTGTGTGTGTGTGTTTGTGTGTTTATATGGGTGCACGGATGCAGGAGATTTTAAATGCATAATTACTGTGCAATTAAAGTGCAATTAAAAATTAAACTCAACCTTTTCCTCCCAAAAGCTAAACTCATACTTATTGGATATGAATGGTGGGCGCTCACATCATTGACATCTGAACGTCTGAACTGCACGACAACTGACACACTGATCTGACATTTATGACCTACTTAAGCTTCACTAATTCAATAAATCCATCCATCCATTATATTCCGCTTTATCCTCTATTAGGGTCACGGTGGGGTTCCCCATGCCTATCCAGGGGAGAATGTTTTGGGCACTGGGCAGATACACCCAGGACAGGGCACCAATCCATTGCTGGGCACACACTAACTCACTCACTCACTCACTCACACAAACACACTCTATATGGGGCAATTTGGAGAACTCATTTGACTTGATCCATGTTTTTGGACTGTGGGAGGAAACCGGAGAACCCGGAGGAAACCCACGCGGACACGGGGGAGAACATAGAAACTCCACCAGATGGGGATTCGAACCGGGAATCCCTAGCGCTGAGAGGCGAACGGGCTAACCACTAAGCCACCGTGCCGCCCTAATTGAATAAATGATTAATATAATTTAAACTTATCTACTGTATTATAATGTAGACATTACAATAGCTTTAAAGCCAAAAGTATTTTTTTATTTTCAGTTTTAATTTACAAACTACTAAAAATCTTTTGCACTTTGCTCTTGACAATGATTTTACTGACTATATGTCTGATCTTTTCAAAGTTACACAATCCAAACTCTGGAATCTATGGAATGAGGCACAACCCCTGAAAATGGTACCTCATTTTATATAGGACATAAACCTTTAGTTATGGTTCATATTAAAGTCGAAAGGCATGTGTTTTTAACATATATGAGAACACACACACATTTATTTATTTATTTATTTATTTTTCTACACACGTTCTGCACAGGGTGTGACTCATTTTTTTACATTTTGATTATAATATCGCATTAATTTATTACCACCAAATTATCCCTTGAGATTTTCAGAAAGTCAAATGGTAAAGGGGTTTGAAGTACCAGATGTTTTGTGTACCAGACAATAGTTGACACATCAACATAGTTGGCTACATTTAAACTAAGAGCATCAGTTCTGCTAATAGTGGTTTAATAATGTGATGTACCATAAAAGCAAAATCATGTTGGATCACACTGTGCTTTTAAAATGGTCACCACTGGTGATTTAACAAGGGTCTTAAGGCTGACAATGAAATCACTGGGTAGACAATTTCCCCCAGATTCCAATCTATACACATTAAACGTATACATTCCATTTTTTGCTTGATCTAAAATATTTTGTAAATGTTTTATCTTTATGTCTATAAATGAAGAATAACAACTTAAATTACCATTTATCCTTTATCTAATAAAATAACTCAGAATAAGTCTGCTTTTACTATGCCGGTAATATTATATGCCATAATGGTGCAAAAAACATAATTTTTAAACACAGCTTGGAACAGCCAACAACACCATGATTTCCACTCCTAACATGGCTGGGAAATACCACTTCTCTAAAGAAGGCCAATCCACAAGAAGGAAATCTATTATACCACAGTATGGTCTGCCACATGGAAACAACCAGTGCCTTGGTATCAAGTGTTGAAATAGAGAAAGGATTTTAGGAATTAGGAAAGATTTGTGCATTTACTGAAATGTATAAAGATGATAATCCTAATTTTAAGAAATCCTATAAGGCTTTGCTTTTAAAGGGACACCTAGCAAACAAATGGTACAAATAAATCATATATTGCTGTCAACAGATGTTGGAATGACAAATGGTGGCCTGTCTTGGGAATGTGTTAATCAGTTTAGTGAGAATAAAGCAACTGAGAAGTCAGAAGTCAAACATCTGACAAATAAATTAGGAAATTACATTTGTAAATTATGTGTTTATGTGTTTGTAGCTGTTTCTATTTAAGATGTTGAGGTCTGTACAGTATATGAGGATGGAAGACATGTATGAACACAGCATATGCCAGGTTTGGGCAGGGCAGCGCTGTGTTTCTTAAAAATCCAATTACACATGGATATATATGGATCCAAAAGTTTCCTGCTTTCATTCATATTTTAACACCCTTAATGTTACGTGTGACTCGTGGTAAAGATATTAGGCCTACATATATAAAAAGCTGAATTTACAAAGCCAAAACATTGAAATTATTTCTTTAAGTGTGATTAAATGTAAACACTTGTAATTTTACAAACGTAAAGTGGGTTAAAAAGGTTTTATGGGCTATTTCGTATGTTGTTTGTTAATTTGTTTACTTCTAAGGACATTAAAAATGTGAACGATTCCAAAGTAAAAAGTACAAAAAAGTGTGTGTGTGTGTGTATATATATATATATATATATATATATATATATATATATATATATATATATATATATATATATATATATATATATATATATATATATATATATATATATATATATGGCGGCACGGTGGCTTAGTGGTTAGCACGTTCGCCTCTCAGCGCTAGGGATTCCTGGTTCGAATCCCCATCTGGGTGGAGTTTCCATGTTCTCCCCGTGTCCGCGCGGGTTTCCTCCGGGTTCTCCGGTTTCCTCCCACAGTCCAAAAACATGGATCAAGTCAATTGAATACTCCAAATTGCCCCATATAGATTGTGTGTGTGTGAGTGAGTGTGTGCCCAGCGATGGATTGGCGCCCTGTCCTGGGTGTTTCTGCCCAGCGCCCGAAACGTTCTCCCCTGGATGGGCATGAGGAACCTCACCGCGACCCTAATACCCTAATAGAGGATAAAGCGGGAGATAATGAATGAATATATATATATATATATATATATATATATATATATATATATATATATATATATATATATATATATATATATATATATGCAGAGCACTATGCAGTGAACCTCATGAGCATGACGTCTGTAGACTGAGGAACTTCAGTAGGTGGCGTTGTGCTTGAAATTGGAAATTTGGATGGGGGTCGAGGAAAGATGGAAGGGTCGGACAAAGTTTGTAGGCAGGACTCAGGTCCTCTGCCCTGCTCTGCCCTGCTCTGCCCTGCTCTGCTCTGCCCTGCTCCTCACTGTGCGCGCTGTGTGAGGTGAGCTGGCCGCGCTGAGGAGGTTTCATTGGTGCACTCAGCTCCGCGGCACTCCAGCCAGGAAACGTGTCAGGTTTCAGGGAGCGGGGGAGTGACATTTCTTCACGGGGTTCGAGAGAGAGTCGGGGGGGGCATAAGACGGAGGAAGAAAACGGAGTAAACGCGACAAAAGCTGTGGAGAAGACGAACAGAAAGACTGGAGCGGAGACTGTGGGAGACGCTGGCGTTTTTAAGGACGTGAACGCGTGTGAGGTGTGAGGATCGGTTTGGGTTCACAGCCCGCACTTTAAACTGCTGCAGTCGGAGAACACAGAACAGAGGAACGCGGAGTTCGGACTGTCGAAAAACAATACGCTCGCCTTTTTGTGAGAGACTAAACGAAGTTGGTGAAAATGCGAAAGTTTTTCAAACTCCGGCTGATGTGTTCGATGGCTTTTCTTTGATTTTGTAGCCACGTTGTTAAAACTATTCGGACGGATTGCAGCGCCGCCTCATCTTGGCGATGCTGCTCCTGTAAACGGATCGGCACTTTCTTGCAGTCTTTCTTGTGGAGTTCGGAGCTGTGAAGATCCGTGGTTTTGAAGTAGCAGAATCGTTAAAGTCGGATAAATTAATCTCTATTTGTTCATGTGGATTAATCATCATAGCGCTCCGGCCCGCGACTGTAAGTATCAGCTCTGATTGATTTGAGTTTTTTTAAATCAGTATTAGTGCAAACCCAGTGAGCCAAACTGCACAGTATGTGATTTAAAATTCTGAAACGTTTAACTGTCCACTTAAGTCCAAAAATGCCTTTAATAGAAGTCTAAATAAGCAGACACAAATCCATTTAATTTCAGAAAGTAAGGCACATAGCCTATAAAATAATGTCTATATCTTAACACACAGCTTTAGACGTAAAGATAATATTGCTGTGTGTGCATGTTCAAATACGTCTTATTGCATGCAACTTACAGTATGCTGTCTTTTTTTCTTTTGCCCACAAAAAACAAGAATATAATGCATAATATTACAACGTTGTAACTCTAAAGAAAGGTACGGGATTGGTCTGCGTGCAGTAACACAGCCTCGGAAATCTCAGTCTCGCTTTCAGTAGGATCTCATTGTAGTAATGCAGAGTGATTAGAATATGAAAGGATGATGATGATTAGCCTTTAGATTGCTTTTACTTGGTTTCATTGTATGCAGCAGGTCACCAGTGTTTAGTTTTGCATGCCATTATCGTGTCATTGATAATTACATTGCCCTTTAAATTAACCAGTAACTAACTTACTGCTCTGCGCAGTGACGCTGACGTTCAATTTCGGACGCACAGCTCCTGTATCCAGTTATTTTGTATTATTAAAGTTTTTTTTTTAAAACAATTGAATACAGGGTGTGCAGGTCAGTGTGTAAAGTATTCTCGCTAAGACTTTCCCCTTCTAGTTTTGATTCCGAGTTAAGAGTCGGGATGTTTTAGCTGGGGCTGATCACGCTGGCTGGCTTGATTAAGCTATAAAGGTTCGGGTTGAATCAGACTTTCCATCGGTTTTGGATCTGCGCTACACTTTTCAGGATGCAGAGTTAACGATGAGCGTAATTTACTAATCGATGGCTCGCAGCTGGGAAGCTTAGCTGGGATCAGGCGCCTGCGCGCCATTGTCTAAACGCCTCACGTACGCATAAGCTCCGAGTCTGAAACCCGACTGAATTAACACATAGCCATCAGACAAAAACACCTTGATTTGTTGGAAACATTGGGCTACTTGATTATTACAGCTGTATGATTTTATTAGCCAAGTTTAATGAAAGAGTTTAACATCCACCAAAACCTCAAAATGTCTTCTTACTGGAAACTAAGGGAGCAGATGAGCACAGGTAGTCTTGTAGTTTGACATGAACTGAGTTTCTTAATTTTTACTTTTGAAAACTATAAGTATGTAGTAAGTAAGTAAGTCTGACAAATCCGTACAGCCCAGGGTTCTAAACGAAAAGTAAAAACTACTACAGACATAGTCATTAAAATGTGCATGAAGGGTGTAGATGTGTGGGTGTAAAACTGGAGATTAGTGCACCATAGTATCAGTGCTTTGGTATGTGTGTGGTATGGCTTGTTGGACCACATTTAGACAAGTTTTGCAAAACCCATTTTGCACGCACAATTTTACAGCTCCATTTGTTATGAACATTTAATAAATGATGATAGGTGATATTTCACTGGGAAAGCTATATATTTAAATAATGTAACTATGGAAAATGACAGTGTTTAAGTGATGGTTCTCAAATCAGGACAGTGGTTTCTGCCACTTTCTTTGTTTGTCTCCATTTTCACATTGTAAACTTTCTTGTCAGCGTGTCAGTTTAAAAGCATGCAAATAAATCAAGTATCATGCCTTCAGGTTCACAAGGCACCAAATACATTGGCTCCATGCATATGTTGTACAACCCCCAGAGTTAACATCTTACCATGAGTGAAACCAAAACAATTTAGAAAACTTGTAATAAAAGACTTCTGTAAATGTCCTCTGATTTTCCCTCCTTTTCTCTACTGTAGGTGTTTGGATCTTCCTGATGAATTACAATTCATGAGCTGCCGGCTGCAGTTCATGGTTGACTGGAGACCCTCAGATGGGATCAGTGTCCAGGAGGAGGTGGAGGAAAGGGGGATGGGAAGGCGTGCCCACCACTAACACCATGCCAGCCCACCCATGGCTCATGGGTGTGCTTGTACTGCTAAGCCTGGCATGGACCGCTCTGGGGCGGCCACATGTTGTGCCCAGTGCAGTGACAGAGACAATTGAAGGTGAGTTAACCCGGGGGTGCAAGTAGTCCGAAGTACTGTTTGCATGTTCTGTGCAAAATTTTGTTTGTGTGTTTATTTTCACGTATAAACAGTAAGACATGAAAAAAAGCATGAAGATTCATGCAGTTACATATTCAAGGCTATGGCACTTTTACTGTTTACTTTTACAGATGGAGGTTTGATTAAAAAATAATCAAGAAAAAGCAGGGGAAATTAAAAACCAGATATAATTTTAACCATTGGTGGTTCTTTTCACATTAAAATAACAAGCTTTCAAATTGGAGCCTGGAGCTGGAGTTTAAATATTTTATTACTTTAAATTCCAAATGCAAATAAAAAGCAGTAATAAGTAAAGCTGTTGTTATAATAAGATCACCTTCTTAAACAAGCACCTGTGGTTTTTTTGAGTTGTGTTTTGTGAAAGTTTTTGAGTTTCAGTTGTGACATGTTGCCCCTTGTTGTTCCTTTTTTACTCCTTTTATTGGTCTTTGCATGTTATTATTCTTATCGATCGACCACACACATACCTGCTAGATGGTATGCATTCATAGCTCAGTTTGTTTGAGGAGAAAATAACTTTTGCTCATGCTCAAAATGGCATGTTATTGAAAAAAAGAAAACGTCTTTTGTTGTTTTAGTTTTTTGTACTTGAGTTTAAATGGGATATGATTTATCTTTGTGTAATTTAAAATTTAAATTCAATTTTGCAAGTATTGTAAAAGTATATTGTATATAAAGACAAAAATGTTTTAAAGTAAGTATCAGGTTGCTTTCTTTCAAAGAATATGGTTTATCTAACCACGGTTAAATGTAGAACATGTGTTTAAAATGCTTTTTTAATTTTATTTGTGGCTATAGATTTAAAATATGAGAACCTGTTTTTATTGTGCTGTTAGCAGTATTTTCCTATGGTAAAGTCTTGACCAGTTGGCACATGGAGACCTTAATGGAGATATGTGTTTATGTTAATTTATTGCTGTTAATTATGTAGTAAATTTAAAAATGTTAGATTGTTTATAGATAGTGTAATCAATTGTGCTGTTAGATGACAGTAGTTTATAATTCCACCATTGTGAAAATATAATATTAAACATCTTATAAAGGTTAAAATCATATACATTTTTTCCTTAAGTGGAATTTTTTTGTAGATGACATGAGAAATTAATAATTAATATTCAATGTGAATGTAACATGCTGTGAAGATGTGCCATTCTACATTTTTGCAAGCATCTTTTACTGCATAATTAAATTTTTTCTTATTAATTGTTTTGTTTTGTTTATGCATTGTGCAGACTTCATATAATATAAACAGGTTAGCTGTCACATGCACATGCGTCATAGAAGGAGAATAACTTTCAGCTTAGAAATGAGTCTCTGGAGTACTATGCCCACTCTGCACCTCCTAAAGCCTTGGGGCCCTCTGTTTCTTAGCGGTAATTGTTGGAGATATCATATTGGCACTGCCTTCTAAAGGTTCTCACATCTTCTGCCTCTCTGTTTTCACTACTGACAGCGTAACAGTAGAGCCCAAGCTGAGCACGCATTAGATTCCCTTAAGCTGAGGCTTGTGTATTGCTGACCTCCTGCAACGTTTGAGCAGTTTCACCTTGCTAAGTTCAGCATTTACTAAAAATGTCTTGTGTGTGCTAAGCTGAGGCCTCTGTCTGTTCATGACATATTGTCTTAATGAAAACATTATTGAAAAAATATTTTAAAAGTTGATTTTTTGTCCAGAATGCTCTATACTGCAGAATACATACATTTAAATTAATACATTTAATTTATTAACAAATAAACAGAAAGTATATGATGTGTAATTACATTCACATTATTCTTCACTTTTGTCTCAGCAGCTTGTTCCTTGCACTGTGTGTCTTTCTAAGTGTTCTTTAGTTTTTTTTCTTAAAGTATCTAGTTCTGGATACAACTAGTTTTTCACCATCTACATATTTTGAAGAATAATTCTTAGTGCTGTCATGTTGTTATGTCATGTTTATCCATATATCTGTACATACAGTTAATATTGCATACTTTTATTTGCTTATGAGAATATAGTTAATATTGTCCAGATGTTTTTTTGTTTCCTGTACCATGCTGATTTGTGGCAAAGTATTGATTCACTGGCTTTGTTCAAATTGTTCAAAATGTGTTTTGCCTTGTTGCAATTAAAATAAGAAAAACAGGATATTACAAAATCAACAACGCCAATTCACTTAACCAGTCACTGTTATACTTTTAAAGGAAATGTACAGAATTTACATTGTGAATCCAATGACATACATGAAGAAAAATCCAGTGTGGAATAATTTCATCTGCAATTTTTTACCCACCACTGCTATTGAAACAATTTGCTATCTTTGTTTCCTTATGTACTTTTCGTTCATTAAACAAACTGTGGTGTAGGTCTGCTGCTATGTCAGCATGCTGTGAAGGGTGTGCACACTGCTGTTTTAATTTTATGGTGTTGTAGGAAAGTGTGTTGATCTTCAATTTGATAATAACTGTATGTTCCAGTCCTGTATGTGGCACCTGGCTCCAATAAAATTGTTTCTTGTGTTTGCTGGGCATGACCAGCAGATGGTCTGATCTAAGAATGGTACTTAAGTGTAACATCGGCACTTCTCTGAAAGAAAAAAAAAATTTTAATCAAAGAAAACCAATAGGTTACTTGAAATCAAAATCATATGACAAGAATGTATGGAAGAACAGAATGTAATTTTTAAATTTTTTATGAAATATCAGTGTTTTGTAGTGAGAAAAACTTGGCCAATAAGAGGGTTTTGAAGCGGTTGCCGTGGGTGCCCCAAGAGATTTGTGCCCTTTGACTGTGTATGCATTGTCATGACAATAAAGCCAGAGTGAATTAGAATTTGAAAAGGCATCAGAGATTAGAATGGAGAATGGAGGGAGAGGGGAAGAGTCTTACAATCTCAGCAGCCTATTGGGACAAAAAGGGTGAGAAAATTGGGAAGGAGGAGATGGAAAAGTGGAACCGGCTATGGGGGAGCACACAGCTCATAGAGATCAAGGTGTGCTGTATGCATTCAGGATGTGTTATAACATCTAAAGAGAGTGAACGATCCTGACAAATTATATTTTTTTGTCCTAAAATTAACACATGTTTCATTTTTTGTCGAAAGATTTATTTACCTTGCAGAGGAAGTTATGTTTAAGATTACATAAACACTAGTTATGGTTTAATTTAGAATGTTTTAAACCAAAAATGATCTGTGTCTGAACGGGTGTTTTAGCTGCATATCAGAACAAAATTATGTCCAAACTAAATGACCTAAAAAAACCCATCAAATGGTCATTTTAATAGACTAGGCATGTACATGCATGTTAACATTAAAGTTCTGTAGTTTGTTGCTTATATATGATTAATATAACTATATAACTATATGATTAATTAGCTAATCAAGAAGAGAAAGTTAGTGTCAGATTTAGTGTCTACAAATATACATTTCACCTTATCCACAAAAGTCTCTTTAATTGCTTGAAAGTGACAATGTAGTGATTATACAGCAAAAGTTTTGAATTATAAAAAAAACCTTTAGTATGGACATGAGAATTAGATATCACAGCCCCTGTCAACATAAATCTCATCAGCTGTCATAAAGGTGCAAATAAGACAAAGTGAGAAATATCAGGGGATTATTATACCTGTTAGACAGATTTGTAATGACTGTTTTACCCATTTCTCCAGACAGTGAGGTCCTTACTGAAATGTCATCATTTCAGACAACAGCTCCAATGTGCGCTTCATTTCAGGTTGCTGCTGCCTCTGGAGTTTTTACTCAGCACTGATCTGTGTCCTTTTTTGGCCAATGTGATGGACATTGGAGTTTTGTGCTCTCCCATGTTAAAAGTCAGGAAATCACAAAGCAGGAGGGGGCTGTTACTGGTTAGGGTCAGGGTCATGAGGGCAGGGGTGAGAGGTAAGGGAGGGCTAGAATGAGGTGTTGATGGTGAGGAACAGATGTAGTGAACTGAATGCCAGGAGCAGACACTGATCTGTGATAGCTAGGTTGATGAGTAGAATGATTTAAGAATAGTTTAAACCAGGGGTCTCAAACTCAAATTACCTGGGGACCACTAACGAGGCTGTGTTTTCGATGAGGGGCCAGATTAAAGAATTGCAACAAAAAGCAACGGGAAAATGGAAAATCAACTATTTATATAATAATTATGTACACATATTGTAATTCAAATACAATTTGTACATTGTACATTCAAATACACTCAGTGCTTGCTCAGAGCTTGCTACCAGAAACTTGACAGTGCTTCTTCTGACACAAATGAGCCACATTTGCTTTAAGTGAGTTTGCAGTGGACACTCTGATGATAGACTGGAGATGGGCATCAGTCAGTCTGGATCTGTGCTTGGATTTACTAAATTTTACAGTTGAGAAGAGTTTTTTTACACACATATGTACTTTTTTTCCAAGTCAACTTTTCTTTTATTTTTTTAAAGTTTCGAAAGTGACATTTTTGCTAACAAAATGTTTTTGCTGGGAATGGTGAGCACATGTGTAGCGTAGTGTCACATCCACTTTACTGTACCTTCTGTACCTGCTATTCCCCTTCCTGCCACTGGTGGCGCTCGGAGTTCTTCTCCAGAGTTCTGATTATTACTTTCTGTTTATCTCTCTATCTCGCTGTTCGGTTGGGTTGGCTGTTAGCGTTTGATCTTCGGTAATGCGCTGTTTGCGCTCTCCTCTCTTCTGTTCTATGGATTACCTCTCTGGAGAGTTCGGTTTCCCTGAGTGTCAGCGATCATCTTCATCACGTCGTTACACCATCAGTACGTTTACAATAAACCATCAGTACGCTGTTTTCAATAAACCAGTTGTAGAATGTTGTGCTGTAACATGGGCACTATGCTTAAGGTATGCGTTGCGGGAGGACGAATAAAGGTGTGACACACGAGAGATGTAGGATACATGTGGAAAAGAGTAAAGCGATTCCGAGTTCCTATTACTGCACGAGTCTGTGTCTTTCATTAGCACCAGCGACACCTCTACACCAGTGACTGTTATACTGTTCATCGACTTTGGCTTCGTTTCTGAGTACAACCCGTTACTCGTAGAGACGTGCAGCCGTATAAGTCTGCTTATAAGGCCGGCACTTTGAGACCCCTTGTTTAAACTGAAGACATTTGGTTTGGGAGTAATTTGACCACATTAGAGAGCTAATTTCTGAAATATGGTAACATTCTGCTATTTTTTACATTTTTTTAAGGCTTGCTGTGTTCTGTTGCATTCTTTTACTAACGCATGTCTCTTGCACACAAACCATGCCACCTTCATTAGTCTAATCAGTGTCGGTTGTAATAGGTTGTTTTGAATGACCACTTGTGGAAATTTACCTGTAAAATTGTGTATGTATGGTTATAAGTAAAGAGAAAGTGTGTCTTACTAATTCTACACAGGATTTGAGATGCAGTTTTGAGGCTGTTTATCATTTGAAGACCTTCATGGCTCAGTGTTTTTGATGCTATACCATAGATCCTGTTACCCTGACTACAGCTACTAGACTATTGTGCACCAGAATAATAAGCCTCAGGTTGGAAAAGACTGTGAGTAACTGCAACGCACTGCTTTTTCCGATTGGCCTTTGATCGCACAATAGAAGGAAACTCACAGCGAATAACAGCAAGCTAACAACTCACCAAACAGAGGCCTCCGGATATATAAGGCGGTGAATACAGGTCCCATCAATCAACTGCCACATGACCACATGGTGAAAAAAATAGTTTAATTATTTCCTGTATTAAGGAAACTAGGGGAAGAAAAGTAACAATAAAGCAACTGTACCTGTTTGGTGCAGTATGCCCATGTGCCTCAGGGAGAGATTTACAAAGTCACGTGCACTATTTTGGCCCCTTGAGTTTTGTGTATGAGTGATATTCCATTCTCCTTCCTGAACAAGTGATAATTCCTGGCTCAATACAGCAGTAATGTGCTGCAGGAGAGGTGAGCAGGAAAGCCAAGGTGTGTCGTTGCACCTCTAATTATCACTGCTTCACAACATCCAAACCTGGCAGGCAAGTTTCAAATTGTTTGTTTCCAAACTGCTGCCTTCATTACCATCTCTTGTGTTCTAATTTTGACATTATGTAACATTTATTTTAGTGGTTAATTTGATTAAAAGAACTAAAAACAGACACAGAGACAGAGAATAAATTTAATAAAGTGGTAAGAGGAACTGAAATGATAGTTGATTATTCAACTCTCATTTTGACTTCCAGTTCTGACCTGTTTTTAAATATTTTTTCCCGTTCTTTTCTTTTTAATTTTAAAAGTGTCAGTTTATAGGACAGCATGGGCTGTTGGGATTTGATGCTATAGTTACGATTCAAGTGAGAATTTGATCACTTTTACACAAAAAGTGTAAAAAATATATCATAATCTATGACCACTTTGACAATGAATTAATATTTGTTCCATAACAGGTAAATGCTGTATAAGTGATTCATTCGCAAAGCAACTTGTTTACTGTGGCATACTCACGCCTTTCGGTGTAATACTGCCTTCTTGAATTTGTTTCTATAGCCACTGTGATTAGGTAAAAAGCTGCAACAACTGGTTTATAATACTCATTCACTTACTACACTATTATGGTCTTTCCTGTTTTTAAATTGCTGATCAGAGCACTATTATGTTGAGTGACTGATTAGCTGTATTGTTTATAATGGGTCAGTCCCAGCCTAAAAATTATGGTTTGCTATAAGACTTCTTACACAAATAATACAATCTGCTGGATCATTAGTTGGTCATGTGGACCAGGTTTGCACTTTACACACTTACTTTTTTCTACCTTCTCTCAACAAGACTACTTCTTTTCCTATTTCACTTTTGTCACAACTTTTATCTTTTTGCTTATTCCTGCTCTGCAGGGAAATCTATCCTATCAGAGGGCTCAACAGTTACCATGTGCTCAGTGCACTCAGGGAATACATTAAAACCAAACTGCCTACAGCCTTAAGTTGCCACATCAAATGAACAAAAAATGGTACAGCCATCGTTTTGGAAAACTGCATACTCATTGAGCATAAGCAGTGATGTATATGTCATGCTATTTTAAAAGATTCTGGCTTGTTTTCATGCAATGCCACAGGCTCTAAAGCCACATATGCTTATTGTTTTGTGATTAATGTAGCAGGTGAGACAATACTGCCAAATGAGGAAATAGTTTGTTGACAAAAACGTCATAATTGTTGGCTCAATATACTGATGTGACTTTTGTAGCTGCACATTTGTCTGTGTAGTTGCCTGCTTGTATTTATCATTTTTAATAGTTGAAGTCTGAGATCTAACCTAATGGGGGTTTTGGACTTTATTTGTGCATTAATATCAGTGGCTTAATCTTGATGTTTGTGGTGACTTATGCTGATTCAGTGAAAAATTCTTGCATCTTTCCTTTTCAAGCTACAATACACAACAAAAATAGTAGACACACAATTCAGAAAGACTTTACCGGAGCTGTGATAGGTTATATTTTGCTAGTTAAAAAAAAAGAAACAGCTGTGATTTCACAAGTAGCAGTAGCAGTACGAGTATGGAACTTAGTAAAAGCCAAAGGAAGGTTACAGTCTTGCCGGTGATCTCTGCAGATGCCATCTCATCCGGAGACGATCAAGACGACTCAGAGCGATCAGACGATGTTTCAACAGACGACGAACAAACGCGTAAGTATCTTGGAACTGCAGAGCATTTTTTGTGTTTAGAGTACAATTAGGTCAGGGGCCAAGGAGAATAACAAAAAGAAAATAATTATTCTGAATTTAAATATCAGTACTGACTAATCTTAAGGGTTTCATTGACTTTTTGTCTCAACAACACATGTCGCTCAAATAATCTCTTTGGAGTCACTGTGTATTTTGGTTGCTTTTTGGAATATGAGTTTGCTTTTATATACACATTAAATAGTTACCATGGTAATTGTTGGTACATTCTTCCATGCACTATTCCTTTTTCTCCACTTTTTATCTTCTTCAACTTTTACTCTTGTAGAGTTAATTTTTTTCTTTTTTTCTTTATATAAAAATGATGACCATAAATCCTAATAAATAAAATGAAAACTTTGTCCTCATCCTATACATTCTTTGATATGTGTCAATACTAAGTTGTTTTTCATATAAATATTAAATCTTGTGCTCTGCTGAAACTACAGGTTTCAGCCAAAGTTGGCTTCAGTGCTCATTGATACTATTTATTTTTATGCTTAAGAGTTAAAAGTTTTATGGTCAAAGTTTTTTCCTTGGGAAATATCAATTCAGATAACATTTTTTAAATGGTTTATTTAAATGAACTATCCAGAGAATATAGCATATAATACCTAGTGGTTGAACTAAGCTTTAAGCATTCAGTGATGAACATTTAGCTGTGTATGCCTGTGTGTGTTTGCGTGTGTGTGCTTGTGTGCGTGTGTAGATGGCAACTCGTATTTATTCTGCTTTTGCTCAGATTTTTTTTGCTACAAAAGGTGCATGCTGAGACACATCTAGCTATTGCACAATATCTTTCGTTTTGGGGCGCACACATGCTCAAACAAATTCTGCGTTCGGATTTTTACTGTAAACAATGTGAGCTGTTGGTTTACAATGTGAGACAAAAATATTCAAATTCAGATTTTTACTGCATTTAATGACATGTAATTACACAAAGAAAAAAAAAACTTTTTGGCCTGTGATGCAGTTGTCACAGCAGCAAATTTGGTAGATTGTCAGTCATTAACAATCAAGGTCTTTTGATATATTGCAAGGAAACCAAAATGAAAACACTCTTACCTAGTGTGGATGATAAAAGCTAATTTTTTGAATAATTTTAAATAATTATATTTTTCTCTTATATTTTCATTATTTTGTATGAAAATAGAAACCTGTTAAACATTCACCTGCTGTTCAAATGTCAATACAAATATTTTCAAGGTCCAAGATACATTTTCTTATATAACATTTTTAGGTTTCTTTGCTTTCATGTGTTCTTTGGAATGGCTGTGCCTCATTTTTTAATTTGTGCATCATTGTTACCTAGACTTTGTTACAAAGTTTGGTAAGTAGTAGACATAATTCTAGTTTTGCATGTTATGTGGTGCCACTAAGCTCTTGCTCTGTGTTATTTCAGTGCAGAACATCCTAAAATATATTTCCTTTCACTTATTTTCTGTCTTTTAGGCAGTTTTGCCATAAGTTACATGTCAGCTCGTCTTACCTATTATGAAAACTATCTGTTCTGTGTTATTGTCCAGTACAAGGATTCTTGTTTGAATTGGACAAAGTTAAATGAGTGTGTCTAGCATTAAAGAAGCATTGTTAAAATAACAAAAACAGTAAAAGACCTGTCAAATGTCTTTACAGGTTTTAGTCTCAATAGACTTGGTCAGAGCTGAAAACACAGGAAGTGGTCACTGATTAAGGCTGGAATAGAAACTATAAAATAGAAAGTCTCTGCTCAGAAAAGAGCTTTTACAAAAACAAAAGCAAAGCAAAATCTATTCTGCCAGACAAACTTGGCATCTTTCACCAATTTAAAATGATGTTAAATAGACAGTGGTAGAGTATAAAGCCAAAGATCTTTCCTCCAACTAGCTAGATTTGGTTTGAATCTGGACATGTTCTTGTCCATGAGCAATGTATTATCCTGGACTATGGCCGAGGATAAAGAATGAGAGTGGTTGAAGAGGGGGGAAATTTACCCATGTGTAACACTGCTTAAGGCAGTTTTGGGTTCAGTGTGGGTTCTCCCTTGCTTAAAAACACGTTCATTACATAGAGTGTTCCAGCAGCATCATTGTGAAACAGTCTTTCCTCTTCTCTTTGAAAATTGGTTACATTTTTTATAGGTCACCTATATGACATCGCAGAGAGACTTTGTATTTTAAGTTACACATGGGAGTTTACACCTTTGCCACTCAATGCAATGACATCCGATTCAACTGTGTTTACTGAACTATCGGATCAGTTTTAATTTGTTTAGTTTGTATTAAAGTTAAACAGTTTTTGTAAGAAAAAGATGTTGGATCAGTATAGGCCACACACACAGCATTTTATGGATTTAGAGGTCAGCTGCTTTAAATTGTGGCATGTTTGGGCAGGGGGCATGGGAACACAGCTTTGCTGGCCCTTTTATCCATGGGTCATCCTGTTCAACCTCTTGCTGCTCAATGATTAAGCAGTAAGAGCTACACAGAGCCAAGCTATTACAAAATCCAAAAAACATGTTGACAGAATTATGCCAGGTGTCCCGTTGATCTGTCTGGTTGGAGAGTTTAAGGGGTGAGAGTTAACTAAGCAATGAGGGTGAATGCTGCAGAGTTGATGAAACCTTCAGAAATAAGATTATGTTCTAAGATAAGGAAAATGTAATAAGATGGTAAGTGAAGGAATGCCAGTTGGTATGCCTTCAAACTGCATGGAAGATGACTATTTACATGTTTGCTATTAAGTCAAACTGTAATTTTCCGGTCACAAGGAATGTACCCAGCATTATCCATATATGGAGAAATGTGGTAATAAGGACCATTCCGGGCTCACAAACTAAGTGATTGCTGCAACAGATTAAAAAAAGAACTGCGCAAGTGTGAAACATTTTGTTGTTACAAGACTATATATTTACCAATTATTTACCATTGATCAAGTTTTACCTTACTTAAAAAAAAGTTTCTTCTTGTGTTCAGAGATACTATGGTTTCACAGAACAGAACCAAGCGAGGGTTGACTAAGCTATGTAAGAGGATATGAGACATTTATTCTAGTGTTGGGTTTCAAGTGTTAGTGGGGTCCCAGAAAGGAATCTGAATACAAAATTTTATCAGTACCACATGTTGTCTCAAAACTGGCTTTATGCTCTTTGTTAGTCCCAACATATCATCTGAGTCTGCCACTCATGTTTCTCTGGACACAACAGGAAATTATATATTTGTTTTTGTATGCTGCTGTTTTCTGTGGTTCGTATTTTCCTCCATTTGTATCTTATGTTCAGATAGAAAACAAATATGTTTGTATTTTGGATGATTATCTTTAGGTCATTGTTAGGTTGATTTGTTAACATGCAATTTCATGCAAACAATTAGTTTTATATTGCTTGATTTGTCTTGCTTTACCTCTGTTGAACATATAAGACGATTCATAATGCAGTATTCTAGCGTGCACACTGCATTAAGTCAGTCAAAAGAAGACAGATATGAGGATAGTAGAGTAGTGTGATTTTTAATTAGCACCACTAAAAAACGAGCAATAATTGCTCATATTATTTTACATTACTATATACATGGTTTGGAGAATTCTTAAATAAATATGCATAAAATTTGTCATATAGAAAAGGGGCTTTTTATTTATTTTGAATTCGAAAATTGTCATGATCTGCTGCTGGTGTGGTGTTAAATCAAGGCTTCCAAACAGGCTGTGAGTAAGTAAAAAATTATTTAATTGAACATGCTACACTGTGCAAATGTGACGTAAAAAGATGCCCAAGCTATCTACAGGGGGTGGGCTTTAATAGTCAAAAAAAATATATGTGACAGAAAACACAAATGCAATGAATTAACAAAGACTAATGACTAATTAACCCAAACAAATCAGATAATTACTAGACCGTGAACAAAAAGAACACCACACAGTCCTGCATAATGCAGTATAGTCTTGTGCATAAAGTTTGGGTAAAAGTTATTTTAGTTAGTTTAACATTTTTAAAATTGGAATATGTTAACTCATTCTGTACAAATTTAAAAATATCTTTTTGGGAAAAAGTTATTAACCTTGTTTATAAAGTTTACTATGCTAAGTATAGAAAGTGTATTAAATTACGTATTTGTAATTTTAGGGGCACCACGTTGGACCTTGCCAGAGAAGATGGAAAAGAAGCTTCATGCTGTACCAGCAGCCAATACAGTAAAATTTCGTTGTGCTGCACAAGGAAACCCAGTACCTACTTTACACTGGCTTAAAAATAGCAAACCATTCCGACAAGAAGATCGAATGGGGGGCTACAAGGTATGTAAAAGAGCCACTTTTAAAAATATATATTTTCTCTTTCTCTTTAAAATTTATTTTTTAATAATAATAATAATAATAATAATAATAACAATGATGATGTTAAAATTGTATATTACAGTATTTAAAAGGGTTCTGAATAAATGTCTAAATGTACCCAAAATCATGGCATGCTTTAAACAGATGATAGCATTGTTCTGGTGAAAGGACACTGGAACCAAACAGTACCCTTTGGTTAAACTTTAATGCATGACTTTTTTTTTTTTTAACTTTCTAGCCAGCATTCCTTTTTCTGTGACCATTTGCCCTTATTTAACTAAGACATTAAGATAATGTATATAGATAAAAAATAAAAATTAATGGCTCTAAAAAGGTATAACATTATATCTCAGGTGGCAAAGCAATCATTGAAAGTACCGTGCTTCAACACATTGGAAATTAAGTTCTTCAGTTTTTATACAAAGATTTGATATTATATTTTTTTTGGCTTGTTGTTAATATTTAGTAACACTTAAATAACTATAACACCTTAATAAACATCTCAAATAACACGATAGTCCTAAATTCCTTCAACTAAGATGAAAATTCCTTTTTTGTTTTGATTGGATGCATTCTAGGCTGTTTTTATTATCTTTTTGCAAAGTGTGGGTCTTGTCTGCAATTTAAAAGCTTTTCCACATTGTTAACATAAATCCTGTGGTAAAACATTGCTAATGGAAAATAGTTCTTGGCCCATACCTTGTCTTTTAATATATCAATTACCAAGAACTATTTTCCACTTAGTACTTGATCTTGGACTGGATATAATGTTTGATTTATGTGTATGATGCCTAGGTTGTTAGGATAGCTTAAGAGCATGGAACTAAGAGTAGGTGAGAGCTAGGGAGCTACAGGTTGAATTTGGAATATGGCCTATAGTCACGAGAATCACATTCCTAAGGTGGGGGCTTCACGCTCTGAGCTGTCTGTCGGCACACTGCTATTGCTTTTCTCATGATGCCCATGGCTGAATAGCTCATCTTATTGATAGACTCAGAGAAAAAACTTGCTATTCTTTTGAAGTTCTTTTACTTTTACCAACAATGCTATTTGTTTTGAAGTTTGAACACTCACACATGAGTAGTAACATTTATTGCATTGTAGTTAAAGCACTTTTGAAAATGAATCATTGACATCACAATTTCCAGTGTCAATATCTTAAGGTGTGTGTCTATGACAAAGCTACATGAAGGCCAGTGTAATGAGATGTGTACTTACAAATAAATTCAAAAACTTGCCTAATACAATTTAGTTTATAATGAAATGCAACAGCAATAGCAAGTGGTATTGAGGAAGTGCACACCATACAGCAAATATATATATTATTTATTTATATTGAGTATCATGTTAGAACTTGTAAACTGTTCATCATATTTGTTCTAAATTATGTTTGGTTTTGATTAAAGAAAAAGTAATAACCATGGGATTAGTCAGAAAGTAGTACTGAAATTATATTTCACTGTAGTTAAATAAGTCTGGGTGAGTTTATGCCTTTTGGTCTTGGTATAGGTCCGACTCCAGCACTGGACTTTGATCATGGAGAGTGTGGTTCCTTCTGATAAAGGCAACTACACGTGTGTGGTGGAGAACAAATATGGCTCCATTAACCACACCTACACCCTGGATGTTGTTGGTGAGTGTTTACGTGGTATAGAATATGTGTATATTCCTCATCCCCCATATTGCAGGTTGACTAGTACTGTGTTTGAAACGACTATGATGCTGTTAAAAAAACATCTTTGAACTTGAAATAGAAACTGCAGGGGTGGCACTATGTGTATTGCTCTTGTCTTATATTAAGCAAGTCTTTCTTGGGTTTTATTACTGGGATGGAAAGACAAAATATTTTCAATGGAGTGTGCATTTTTTCCATGTTAGTGTGTTTTTCACAGTAAATCACAGTACAAATCACAGTACAAACACATTTGAATTGAAATGACACTTTGGTGTGAATGCTTTTGTGTGTATGGCCCAAGAAATCCTGGCAACCTGTACAGAAAGTTTACCCACCTATGGCCATGTGTGTGATGGGATAGGCTTATGCTCCCTTGTGATCCTGAATATGTAACCTAAAAAATGAATGAATGAATAAATATGAATGCAAATGCTGCTTAAAGGACTACATCATTTATCTATGACATATAATTAATCTATGACATATATTTATATGCTGAAAAGAAATACTGATTTTATAAAAAATGTTAGTCATTTAGAGCTATGATGAAAAATAGTTAAACAAGCTCCTTATAAAATCTCAAGTTCGTTTGAGGTGTTGTCTCTGTTTCACCGAAAGCCTGCAGAGCTTTTTTATACAGCAGTATACATAGCAAAGTCGAGCCCTGCTAGTCCAAAGTTGAGACACATAACCAGACCTATTTTCAGAGAAGATGAAAAAAACACTTTTCAGTTTTGTTGCTGTTTTATTGTATGACAGTAAAGTGGTTTTGTGTCTTGCTCCAATGTGTTAGCTAAAAGGACACAGGATGGATTAATTTTTTTTTTAGTGTAGAATCATTAAAGAGCTACAAACGGCACAAGGCAAATATTAAAAATGAAGTTAACCACAAATTCCCCGGCAGTAAACAAACTCCAAGACTACTTCTTTGAGATTAATTTTAACTAAAAAAGTACTGTAGGAGATGATTGAAATGTAAAAACAATTGATGTCTATGGGGATTTGACTGCTACATGACTAGAAGAAGAAAGATAAAAAGAAAAGTGTGTGAGAGAGAGAGTGTGCTTGTTTTGTGGAATTTGATTCCTGCTTACATCTAGCTAGTGATGTAAGAGCCTGAACTGGCTGACACATCAAAGTCAGACAAAGTCCAGAGTACTGGAGCTTCTCAAAAGCAACAAAACCAGCCTAATTATTTCTGTTTATAGTGACATTTTGCCAGAACACATTCCCATAGCATCATTCCATCTTAGTTTGTGCAATTCTTTATAAACCATATAGAGGTCAACAGACTTTATCAATAACTATTCATTCTCATGGTTAGGAAATAATACAGCTTTGTTCAACAATAGTTCAAATGAACAAATGAGTGAAATAGTTTGTGCATTGCTTTAGGTTTAATCTTGAATCTCTAGTTGTGTCACACTTTTTTCTTTTATTGGTAAAAATGTTCATATCCTGCCCCTTTCTTTCTTATATTAATTCTGTCGTGTTTTACAGCACATGAACACAAACTGTTGTCGTTGTGTAGTGTTCAATATCAGGTTCTGTACGTGTATAAATATGTAACTTATTTTCAGCTTTTCAAAGTCAACATTGTAATTAGTATGTGAATGTCTGTGCAAGAGACTATGTTTGTAGGGCAAATGGGCTGTGTAAATGGTTTTTATCCTGTTACTAATTGAAGAGGTACACAGACAGTGCAAACTTCAGTCACGCTGGAAGGACTGTTCATACCTCATTAACAGACGATGAAAAAAAAGTGTAGTGAGGCCGCATTGGAGTTTCCTTCATTCTCTGTTTCCCCCATCGTTCTTTTCAATCCCCATCTGTTGAGCACCCTTTAGTTCTTCCTGTCTCTGACCTCAGCCCCTCTTTTCTATTCTCTCTTGTTCTTTTTGCACCTTTTGTTGCACATTCTACTGTAGCTTCATTCAATTCCATTATAGTTGAAACGCACCATCAGTAATGTTCCACCATCACCACAGTGACATTTTAGCACCCTGTTCTGTAGAGCAGAAAATAAACACACACACACACACACACACACACACACACACACACACACACACACACTCAGAAAATGTGTGTAGCTGATAATCAGTACACACACACACACAATCACACAGAGAGAGAGAAAGAGAAAGAACAAGAGCAAGAGAATCTCGCTCTTCTAGATCCTACTTTAATTGCTGGAGAGAAATAATTTTCCGTTCTACTTCTTACCAGAACGTTCTCCTCACCGACCTATTCTCCAAGCGGGTCTGCCAGCCAATGCCACTGTGCATGTGGGAGAGGATGCTCGCTTTGTCTGCAAAGTGTACAGCGATGCTCAACCACACATCCAGTGGCTACATCATATCACCAAGAATGGCAGTCTCAATGCTTCCAATCAGGAGCCCTACATACGTGTGCTTAAGGTATGACTCATGCAGTTTTCAAATGATTATTCTTCAAGCTTCTGCTTTAACAGACTTCTGAATTAATGTTTGATGATTGACAGCTTGTCAAACATTTAAGCAAACTGTGTTTAACGTAGGTTTTTGTAAAAAAAAAAAAAAAAGATTTCGGAATTTGGCACAACCAAATATTTTAATTTGTTCCATAAAGATCCATTAAAGTTTTTTTTTATCCTTTTGGTGGGAAAGATACCTTCTCAATATTTTTCCACGTCCACTTATGTGATAAAAAGAACCAGCAATATTAACAGGTTGCTTTATGTTTTTTTATGTCATGGCACTGCCATGTTGGCTTTTTGCGGTGCCCCCTAGCGCTCAGGCATAAACAGCACCGACGTGGAGGCGCTCACTCTCCACAACGTTACACTGGAGGATGCGGGTCAATACACATGCCATGTCTCCAATTACATTGGCCAGGTGAATCAGTCAGGTTGGCTGACAGTTGTACCAGGTAAAAAGAACAGTCTTGGTGAACCTCATTCCCTGCCGACCTCCTCCTCTGGTGTTTTGGGCTGTGCTGGGATATGTTTTTTGGTCTCATCTCGTTACATAGTGATCCTACATCTTTGAGCACTTTGGTGTGTTTCATTATTTCATTTAGACCGGATCATGGTGATCCGAGATCCAATGTATTCCAAGAGGCCATGGAAACAAGATTATTTTTCTTGTTATTTCTATTTAAAACTTTAGTTTTCTGTATTCCATCTTTCTCTTTCCACCTTCAAAAATAAAACAAACTATGCTTTTTAATTAAAGATTTTGGTACTCTAATTGTTGATTTCTTGCCGTCATAACCATTGGTTATATTTATATCTTTATTCTTATATAGCAACCTTTTTTTTGACAAATTCTTCCACTTTTTGATGAATCTGATCCTTTACTTCTCTTGGACAAAAAATACTGACTTGTTCTCCATGGTCATTCTTGTTCAATGTGTGTTTGCATGTTTTCTGAAGAACTGGTGAGTCTTCTTTATTCCGCTTGGGCTTACCTCTCTTTTATCCCGTTCCTTTTCTCTTTTGGAAAGCTTTTTATTCAAACCTCTTCCAGTTTAAGGTTCATCTACAGCATTTATGATGAGTAGATGATGGTTTCAGCTCCATCTGTGCTTTAGTTCTACTCTCCTTTTGGTATTTTGGGTTCATTCATTCTTTATTTTGCTCTTTTTTCCCCATTCTGCTCCTTTTTAATTCCCCCTATACTTGTACCAATCCCATTGCTCCTTAATCTGTCCCCACATCTTGGTACCTTTCTTGGTTCTTCCTTCCTTTCCCTCTTTTAGACGGCAGGTGTAAATACCACGGATAAAGAGATTGAGGTCCTCTACCTGCCCAATGTCACTTTCCAGGATGCGGGTGAATATACGTGCTTGGCGGGTAACTCTATTGGGATCTCCTATCACTCTGCTTGGTTGACGGTACTTCCAGGTATAATCTCCTCTTCCCCTGCTCCTCCAGTTGTCCCTTTTATGTTGTTGCATTGTATAATCCAACGGTTGGAAAAGAGTGGGAGGCACTTTGATGAAAAACTATATTTTATGTAAATCATGTAACTGCCATGAATATTTCCATGAATATTTGAAGTGCATCTGTCAAAAATTATAAATTGTACTTTTGCAGCTACACACTAAATATGTATTATTAGAACACATTTAATATAAGGTCCACCAGTTACAGTAACTATTAAATGCATGTAACATTTTTGGTTAAAGATGAGTGACACCCACTCCCTTCCCTCTTTTGCTTATACATACTTTCGGTCCTACTAACAGTCCCGATGGCACACTTTACATGTGTCTCCTATGCATGTGTTTCACAATAACATTCTCATTTGGTGCTGTGTGATAAATCATTATTTCAAATGTTTATCAGAGAATTATCAGATCAATTATCCTGAAGGTACACATAGTGTATTGTAAGGCCAGTGACGTTTTTTCAGTTTATAACAGAAATTGTTATTTTAGGGTCAATAGTGTGGCAATTTACAAAATAAAGTGAAGAATATTTATAATATATGATATATCTACGTTTCAGGTTTACATGGTATACGCAATGCTATATACTCATTACCCACTTTATTTGGTACACCTGCTTGCTTGTAAACTGACAGTCTATTTTATCAGTTCCATTTACCATATACAGTATATGCACTTTGTAGTTTTACAAAGTGCATATACCTGATTTATTTCCTGCATTTTCCTAAACATGTTATATATCTTCACTTTGTTTTCTTAAAAAAGCATGAATGATTTGACTGGTGGATGATTCTTAGCACCTCAGTGACTTTAACCGGGTAGTGGTGTGTTTGTGTGCATTGTGCTTGTATGAATGAATCTGCTTGTTGGAATATTCAAACATTATAGTAACAATTTGCTGAGAATATTTCACCAAACAAAAATTACCACCATTCTATAGACAGTGTCCTGTGATCATTGATGCAAAATGTGCAGCAACAAATGTGCTACCATTACTAATTTTAGTTCTACAGGGCAGAGTAATAAAGTAGTTGTGTTTAATAGAGTGCACAGCGAGTGGTCACAGTGTTCAAAAACTCCAGCAGCACTGCTGTATCTAATTCAATCATACCGCCACAATACATATCAACACTATCATCACATACATCAGCGTCACCTCAGTGCTGTGAATGATTCACCATTCAAATACTATCTTCTCTAAGGGGGTTCTGATCATTAAAATGCACAGTTATTAAGACTTACAAAGTATGTACAATAACAGATGGAAAACAGTCTGTACCTGTAGAATGACAAATTGCATCTATTTGGTAACTGGAACTGATCAAATGGATAACAAATGTAGTAACAAGTAGGGAAACCTAATAAAGTAGATCTTTGTGAATGACAGTATTTTAAGGCTCAGCTTTAAATACAACATTTCTGTTTACAGTTTAATGTAATAATTTCAAAGCCTTATTAAATTAATGATCTTTTCCTGGCTTTCTGGCATATCCTAGTTGAGCCAGATATTGCGGAGCCCGATTACACTCCGGACTACCTGGAGATCGTTATCTACTGTGTTGGTGTCTTCCTTATCGCCTGCATGGTGGGGATCGTGGTCATCTGCAGAATGAGGACATCTATCAAGAAGCCTGACTTTGGAGGCCAACCTGCTGTGCATAAACTGACCAAACAGATCCCCCTGCGCCGCCAGGTAACAGAAAGTAGATAAAGAGTTCCAGAACCCCTAATACATGACAACACACATTATTGCAAACATGAACAAGTTATGTGATTTACAAATATTAGTTTAAAATGTTTCATGATTAACACTACATGAGCAGTAGTAATTTACAGTTTGTAACTGAAAAAACAGTATGTTTTATGTATAATTTATAATATGTTGTAAAATAATTGGCTTAAAACTGCTCATAAGGTGATTTAGATTCTACGGTGCCTTGTAGTTTTTGGTAAGGTAAACATGCGATATATGAATTATAATTTGCTTTGACAACTGTAATAAAATGTAGCTGAAGACTTGCAGTATGGTGAGAAAAGGTAGGCTCAAAGTTTTACAGTTATTTTTATTTATTTTTAATTAGTTTCATTTAATACCTTATTTTTTGTTTTTTCAGTAACAGACATTGTATGTAAAATTAAATTAGGTGATCGTAAATTGATAATAAACTGCACATAAATCTATCATGGGGTTCTGTGAGCTGGATTTAGCCTGAGGCTCAGGTGATCAGCCATTTATTTTTAATCATACAGGTTTCATCGGACTCAAGCTCCTCAATGAACTCTAGTACACCGCTGGTGAGAATCACAACTCGCAGGAGCTCTGATCATGAGCACATCATCCCAGAGTATGACCTGCCTGAGGACCCACGCTGGGAATTCCCCAGAGACAAGTAAGTAGCATTGGATCATGTTGTCTTTCCTGTTAAACATTGTGACCAATGTCATTAGCTTTATGACAACAAAACCTAATTTTGGCACCTCATGTTGCAATTCATCAAAAGTGCCAAACAGGTTACAGCATTGTTTCAACATTCCGTCAGATTGTTGTCTAGTTCTTTAGAAGTTTTTTTGCTGCAGCAGGTCCAGTAAAAATTAATATACAGCAAAATTAATATACAATTATAATACTTATTACAACATCAGATCCTTATTATGTTTAAAGTCTTACTCCTAAGCTCTGTAATAGTATTACTCAGTTAATTGTTTAGTAAACTGTTCAGATTTGTATTTTCTACACGACCATTGTTCTGTTTTGTGACTGGCCTTATTGGGTTTTTTATTTTTAACAAATAACAAATATCAGTTACACAGTTGGTTGTACAAGTCAATAATCGTTGATAAGGCATAAAAAAGAGATAGATAATGCCAGCCAAAGTTTGTACAAATTGGCTTGAACCTGTTTTTTTTAAAAAAAAACAGCTGGAACTCTTTACTTCTTTACTTTGGATTTGTTAGAGGGTGGAAAGAAATGTGGGTGTGGAACTCTGCATTATTCAGACTGTCCCTTCTGCCAAGTCTTTATTTAGAAAAGCAATGAGGAAAAGCACTCCTGAAAAAGGCAAGTTTGTCACCACAAATCGAATGTAACCTTGCACATTTTTATTTGATTCTGACTGTGCAGGGTCCTATGATGCACATTGTTTCCTTGCAGCTTGCCAAACTAAGGACCCCTCCCCCAACCTTTGAACTCAGTTTGAACTAAAGAGCTTCTCATCATCTTTAATACATGTTTCATATGAGAGTTATTTTTTTATTTTAATGCATAAAAGGCAGATTTTTAGATATGTTTATTAGTGAATTGAATGTAAATTCCTATTTTCTGTGAATTGAATGTAAATTCCTCTTCTCATGCTAAGTGTGGCTAGTTGTGGAATGTTTGGCATGGAGAAAAAAAAACTAACATTGATTATCTGGGGAAAAACATAACATTGATTATCTTCGGCAGACTAGAAGCAGACAGTTGGTCTTTGAGAGGCACAGAAGAGTGATTGTGTTACACAGTGTTTATAGAGGAAGGCGGGTTAGAGCTAGCACTTGTCAATCACAACTCCACTCCAAGGCCATGGGGGTATGAGGTCATTAAGTCATGCTGATGGCATAGTGATGTAGTGCAGTTGATTGATTAAATGCTATGTGTGTCAAGAAGTGTCATGCTGCCCCTGTGTATTAAAAAATTCCAACAAGGTAATTACCAACTTTATTGAACTGTGTTATTATTTTTAGTAATGTACATGAAATAAATTTGGCTTACCATATAGAGATAATAGTAGGAGATCTATCTGAATTATTTGAAAACATATTCATTGTACTGAGACAAAGATCGAATGTTTGCTTCAAAATTTAAGATTGTGGGAACACACACACACACACACACACACCCCACATCTGTGTTTTCTTATTGATAATGTCAAGACCATGGTGTGTGCTAATAGCAATTGAACCTCTGAAGCCTTTTATTTTAGAAACATAAAGAAAAATAAATAAAACAATGGTAATTGTACCATCATTGAGCTAACTAAATCTGCTTAACCTCTGAATTCTAACTTTTGCTTTTTTTCTAGATTGACACTTGGCAAGCCATTGGGTGAAGGCTGTTTTGGGCAGGTGGTGATGGCAGAGGCTCTGGGCATTGATAAAGATAAACCTAAAGAAGCAGTGACCATAGCAGTCAAGATGCTAAAATGTAAGCAAAACAGCATCTTTAAATAACACTGAATAGAACTGAAAAACACACTTCTTTTAATAAGCTTTATTATTGATGTTAACTGGTTATTCATGTCAACTTGTTTTAGACAACTACCAATGGCTACATTGTCTCATTCAATAGTTTGTACACCACCTGTTTAAATGTCATTTTTCTGAAGTCAACACTTTGGAAATACTCTTTTTTGCTTCACTTATTGTCCATTTTATTTGGTTTACTAATTGTATAGATACAATAACAAACTGTCCATCTGTTGTGGACTACAGTTCACACTGTGTTAGACCCCTTTACTATATTTAATGGTCAGGACCCCAATAGTAGCACCACAGAGCAGGTAATATTTGGTTGGTGCATTATTCTCATTCCAACAATGTCACTGAGGTGTTTAAATGAAACTACAGCAGCACTGATGCACTAAACCCCTCTCACTGCATCAGAGTCACTGCAGAACTGACAATAAACAATACACCACCCAAATTATACCTGTTCTGTGATGGTCCTGCTCAATAGGGAACACACAACCAACAGAAGACTAACAAAAACATAGAACACAGATGTACTACAGTCTGCAATTGTAAAACTAGAAAGTCCATCTTTTTAGTAAGCTGAGAAAATATACAACGGGCAAAAAATCTGTTTTAAATACTGTACATTTGACTGGTACAGTATTTAAATACAATTTGTACAATTTGTAAATCTTTATAAATATTTGTTTGTTAGATAAACCTGATTGCAAACACTAAAACAGTCTAAATATATATATATATATATATATATATATATATATATATATATATATATATATATATATATATATATATATAATATATATATATATATAGTTACTGCCATTATACAAAAACGGTAAATCAATCAAACATGAAATTTGGTCAAAAAAATATATGTCAACAAAATATAAAAGCGGTCATTGTGCCTCAGAACATGACAGACACAGTTCTAGACTCCAATTTGTTCTTGATTTTGAAAAACTGTATGAGGGAAAGGGAACAAGAAATTCCAATTAGTGCTCAAGTGTCCTTATAAAACTAAAGAAAGGTGCAGACCTGTAAATTTACTGAGACCAAGGGAGAAGCTACAGAAGTGGTTGCTTTTGAGTTCAGAAAAGAGAAAGGGGCCAACTAAAGGTTTATTTGATGGTGCTGAATGAACTCGGGTCAGTAGGCAGCATAGCCTTTCTCTATCCTAGCCAGCTGCAGCAGTCGTCTCTTCACCTGTGCATGGGCACACACACACACACACACACACACACACACACACACACACACACACACACACACACACACACACAGACAGACAGACACACAGACACACACACACACCCACACACACACACACACACACACACACAAACACAAACACACACTCCAGAAAGGGGCCAGGAGTGTAAAAAAGTTTTGAAGAAAGTGGGGGAGGAGTGACCTGGTGACCTCTTGAAGAGAAAGCCTGGCAATTGCTCCAACAAAAGAAGGCTCCTTTGATAGATTACATTCAGACCATGTTATATTTTATGCCACATCTTTAGGTATTCTGTTAATTCTTGTGACAGGTCACAAAGTAAAAATGTATTCAAAAAATAAAGTTGGGGGGAAGAGGGGCAGGAAGGAATGCCTGCAATGCATTTATTAGGGATGCACTGCAGATCATTGGCAAGATAATCAAAAGACAACTGTCTTACAGGTAATTATGGCAAATTAAAAAAAAGTAGGTTTGATTCATCTGGACTGAAAGGATGACTGTGTTCTGAGTCATTGTGTGTAATACTATTGTGTCATAGCAAAGCCTTTCAGGTATGGGGCCAGTCTATTTAATTATATTTATTAAATAACTTATTAAAGGTTTTCATTAGTTTAGCCAAAATACAATGGGCTTAACTTATACATTTTATTAAAGTGTATATGCCTTTGTCCACTCAGTTGTGTATAGTGGTGGAAGTGTTTTTTTCAAGTGAGCCCAAAATAATTTGGAATATATATTTTTTGCAAAATCAATTTTTACAGTTTTTCAAACTCATGTGTGTAATTGTCTATTTAACTTTGTATATCTGTATGATTTATAAAGTAAAAGAATGAAAATAGGTTTAAAATAAAATATACTAAAGTGCAAGAAAAAAAGAAATGCCTACGCAAAATACATAGCAACGTCACCTGATATCTATCATAAGGAATGACAGCTTACCATGAGTCGGGGTTACCATAATATTTGGAGCTCATGAAATGTTCATAACCCTTTAGGCAGTAAAAGTGAGGTTTAGTTTTTCATGTAGGATCATGCAACTTGACTAAACACTCTGGCAAAACTCTGAACATACAACAGCAGTGTGATCATAAAAAGACTAGGCAAAGGTGACCAGAGTTGGGTGGAATTGTTCCACAACTTAGGCATGCAACACTGCCTCACGTTGACATCAAGCTACCGAAGTGGTTGTCCTTAATGAATGCAAGACTTATAGCCATTTGTCTTTATGTTATTAAACATATCTGGGAATCAATGCCATGTGCTTCCAAATCTCTGTCTATTGATACAACAGGAAGTTGAACAGGAAGTATAGTGTACATTGTCTACAGAATCTTTTTGCAAGTTTGTGGAGTGCAGGCCATGACATTGGTTTGCAGTCCTATGCGTCTGTGGAAAAGCTACCTAATATTAGATTATGTACCAGCTTTTTTGGGACTACAGTGTATAGTTTTACTTTTACTAAAACAAGGCTATGGAATAACCTTCTGTCTCAGAAAATACATAAACACTACAATTTGTTGAAACAAGACTAAAACTGAATGATTTACTTTTACATTTAATTGGGTAAGTTTTATGCATTATATTCAATGCCCTTAACTTCTGTTGGAATTCACTTATATTTTGTTGTTTTTTGATGTTTCACTCATGTTGTTGTTTTGTCACTTATTTATCAGCTACTTATTTTATTTTAAACTTGGTTACAGGTTTTGTGACAACACATGCATTGTACAGAGCACAATATTAATAGTCAAAATTAAACTTTTCCTAGATGACGCCACAGAAAAGGATCTGTCTGATTTGGTGTCAGAGATGGAAATGATGAAGATGATTGGGCGGCACAAAAACATCATTAACTTGCTGGGTGCATGCACGCAAGATGGTGAGTAGCCGAACAATTTAAATAGCAGTCAAAGTTCTAGTACTTTGTTTACATTTTCTGTTAAACAGCACTGGTTATAATATTGTAATGTTTGCTCTTTAGGTCCTCTTTATGTCATAGTGGAGTATGCATCCAAAGGAAACCTAAGGGAGTACTTAAGGGCTAGACGGCCTCCTGGGATGGAGTACTCTTATGATGTAGCCCGTGT